>CM049810.1:2985409-3176394 GCA_027422405.1 Ptychobarbus kaznakovi
TATTGAAAACTTTATTAATATTAAATTAAATGTATTTATAGGCAACATTTCTCTTGTTCCATCTTGGATTTATGTTCACTCCTGAGTTAAAATAATAAATAAATGTATGCACTGCTGTATTATAATATGACCTTTTAGCTTTCTAAATTTTAAACTTGGACATTATCATCCAACAATTTGGATGAACACTTTTTTACTTGACTTTTCTAATACTTTTGAAATTAATACTTTTATTCAGCAAGGATGCAGGAAATTGATCACAAGTTGACTGTAGCACAAAGCAGCACAAATGTTTTCAACATAAATAATAATAATAAATGCTGCTTTAGCAGCAAATCAGTACATCAGAATGCTTTCTGAAGGATCATGTGACACTGAAATATGCTGCAAACTCAGCTTTGCATCACAGGAATAAATGCATTTTTCATATATTTTAAAACAGAAAACAGTTATTTCAAATTTAACAATATTAGTGATCTTACTGTATTTTAATCAAATAAATGCAACCTTGAGCATAAGAGACTTTCAAAAACATGAGTGAACTCAAACTTTTGAATGGTGTATTTGTCTGTGTTGTAATGCTGAGCTGCTTCATTATAAACGGAGCATTTCAGCTCAACAGGAATAGACTAGCTGGAATGCTGTTATCAACTCTTCACATTTAAATGCAATTTGACATTGCACCAGCAGATGTGGGACAAACAGCAGCAGACACGTTCATCTGGTTTTGTTGGATCAGTCTCGGTGTGCATTGTTTTTTTCACTGAACATGAACATGTTGACTCGGCATTTGTCAGGTCTTGGATTGTCTGGGGGATGGACATACTGCCATCTGGTGACTGTCGGTGCATTGTGAAGTCGTAATCAGAATCTTGAATATTTCTTCTTAATTCAGCAGCTTGCGTTCTCTGTTTGCATGTGTACTTCAGGCCCACGGTGCAGGAGGATGGAGGTGACGTGTTGTATCAGGGTTTTGAGGATGGTATTGTAAAGCTGAAGCTGCAGGGTTCCTGCACCAGCTGTCCCAGCTCCATCATCACGCTGAAGAGCGGCATCCAGAACATGCTGCAGTTCTACGTTCCCGAGGTGGAAGGAGTCGAGCAGGTGAGGAGGAGTTAAGAAATGAGTCTGCTCAGAAATGAGAGGGAGTAATGACGACGAAGTTATTCCCGACCTGTATGACTGTCTTTCTTCTGTGGAACATGAAAGAAGATATTTTGAAGAACGTGGGTAACCGAAGAGCTTTGGTTCTCATATTGTACTTTTTGGCCATACAATGGAGGTCAATGGGAACCGAAGCTGTTTGGTAACCAACATTCCTCAAAATATAATTTTAAGTCATGCAAGTTTGGAATGACGTGAATGTGAGTAAATGATGACCGAACTCTCATTTTTGGGATACTAATTTTATTACAACAATCAGTAGCAAGAGAAAATGTTTCTGTGCTAATATTCTGTGCCTTTAATCTTGCAGGTGAAGGAAGAGGATGTGAATGTTGAAAAGGAAGTCCAGTGATATGAGTTTCAGCTGACTGATGTCATTCCTTTCTTCCTAATAAATTACCCAGCACCCCTCTTTCCCATCAACGTCCAGTCATGTTGAAGGATCCTTGAGTTTTGCAGAGACTACTTAGTTACACAGGTGTAAAGAAAATGGACAAAACTGTGTGCCCTCACTCTCCTTTAAACATGTATTCGCTACAGACATTGATATCAAGACATCAAGTGTGCAGGAAATGTTTTGACCTGTACTTTTGCAAAGACAATGTTTGGTCGGTGCTGTAACAGGTTTGAGTTGGTCCTCCATAATATTTTATAGATTATCACTCGTTGCACTGGTTAAAACAAAAGCAGAATTGTTTTGTATTTGTGAATAAGTGCAATATGCTTTTTCCCGGATGCATGTTTCAAGCTTAATGGATTTTCAGGAATCCTGATTGTATCATGGGTCATTCTACATTGAAAAAAAAAATATATATATTTATTTAATAGAGAATAAATTTGTAAGATTGATAAATAACGAATCTTGTTTTTCACTTGATAGAAGGATGCACTAAATAAATGACAAACATCAAATTCTAAATCCTTTTCATTCTCCATGGGCTGAAGTGCTCGTCTGTAAGATGAATCATTTGAATTCTTCATTAGTTCTCCAGAGCAAAGCATCTGCTAAATATAACCGTGATGATATTAAACTTACTTAAGAATTAGTGGCTATTCAAAATGGCCCTTTAGTATTTAAAATATATACATTTGATTTATTTAAAGAAGAAAATATTACGTGTAGAAATCATTTGGTCTGTGGCTAGTCTCTTCTAGAGGATCAAATGCATAAATATTGAAGATAAAAATAAGACAGGACATATGAATGCTAAATAAAATAAATAATGTTACAGTTTTGGTTTTGGCTTCTGATTGGTCAATACAATGCTCCAGTTAGTATAATGTGAACAGCTGTTCACCAAATCACTGCCTGGCGTCCACAGGGGATTCCTGCTTTTTACATGTCAGTAACTACATCCAGAGGAGGGATAACACTTAATAACTTTAATTATTAAAAGAATGCTCAAACAGAAATTAGTGTTTTCTGGTGTTGTTATTTAGCAATCATTTTATGTTTGTATTTTTTTTTTTGTAGCACACTTTTATCTAGGTGTCATATTCATTCTGTGGGTCACAAGCGGGATTGGACGAGCCATTGTTCACTCTTTTTCTTTTCTTAACACCATAATGCATTCTTCAGAAGACAGGAATCATCTAATCCTACTCCATCTAACGAGAGAACAATTTAAGCGTTAATAATCCAAAAAACCTCCAGAGAGAATGTTCTTTTACTTACTCACAAAGCTGAGTTTCTCCTCACTCATATCAATTGTACACAACATTGAAAGCATCCTCACCTTCTCAATCAGTGAGAAAACAGCCATACAAATGATGTGACATTACATGACTTGAGCATTACTGAAGGCTCGAGTGAGTCTGCTGTCGTTATATTATTGCATTTGTGTGTTTGTATCCCCAGCAGAGAGCGATACAGAACCATACAAACAGCCGCAATTAAATCACTGCTAACAATCACAGTCTAATCACTATCTTGATTATTGACATTTGGATCCATGTACTGCAGCTATTTTGAAACACCGGGACTTGACACAGAAGGAAAATCTGTTTCATAAATAGAACTATTACTATGTAATGTTTGTTAAAATGCCTGTAAAAAGCTATTTATCAGCTTCATTCCAGCTTGCATTACTTCAGTCCAATATGAGTTAAACGAACTGGATATTATTGTGAAATGTTCATTAGCTTTTATAGTCAAGACTTTAAAGTATGTTTCTATAGAAATTGACTTTCAAAAATAAACCCAAATGTTCACTCTAATTAAAAAGTGTGACAGCTAGCACAACTTCAGATTTCTCTTTAAAGCAAAACAACAGATTTAAAATAAAAGTGGAACTATCATATTTATTTAATCGTCTTCTGTATCATCATATCTATGGGTGTGCTTTAACTGCGTTTAACTGCGAAAGAGTCTTTTTAAATACATGAATGCAGTTGAACTAACTGGGATGAAACAACGGCCTCTTAGCAACAGCAGAGTATAATTATCTTCTTATAATGAAAACCTGAGCCCCGATTTCATTGTTGCTATATTTCCGGATTGCTGAACATGATCACTGTCTAATTTAGCACATGCTGAGCAAGAAAATATGCATGCTCAGAAATAATTAACAGCATTTACAGGACATGAATGAGCTTTAAATATGATCTGGTGTAGCACTCTTCATGTTTTAATGCAGGGGGGTTCTGAGAAGAAAAAATGCCCCCCAACTTTATATTATATTGATAACAGCTTTTCAAAGCTTTAGAAGTTTACCACAAGTTTAGTTTAAAATAGTTTAAATTATGAAAAGACAGCATGTGATGGTTACATTATCTTAGTATATACGTACATACATTTTCCTGCAATATTTGTGCCCAGTTGCAATAGACCCTTTAAGAAATCACCTGTAAGGGTAGTTTGACTTTCTTTCTTTTTTGAAACACTCACAAAGCATATTTTTATTCCTTCAAATTAAATTCAGTGTGGCCCAAAACAACACAACATTGTACCCAATTGACTTTCACTGAATGGGCTTTAAAAAAATATATGTTCTCTTGTGCTCCACAAAGAAAGTCAGAAAGGTTTGGAACAACATTCTGCTATTTCTGTCAACATTAGTGATTTATTTACACTATTGTCAGAGTTTTATCAACTGGGCAGCTTTTCCTAATTGATTTTTAATTTTAATTAAATTTATTTTTGCTGAACTGGCAATACCACCCAACAATACCCAGAACACATTTGCTGTAAATCTTGGTATGAAGTTGCATTTAGTGTCCATTTTACTTGTGATTCACTGGTGGCTCTTAATTGGTTGTCCTGTGTTCAAGCTGTTCAAAGTTAAACTCTGTCATCCTAGCTTCTCTGTGAGCTCTATTCATCCCAAGAAGTACTGTATAAATGTATACAATCCAGTCGAACTGCACAATAGTGTCACATGCTCCGTAAGACATATTCAAGCAAGAAGCTGTTGAAAGGATGCAAATGCAACATGTAATTCAAATGGCATCCCTGTAATACTAATACTGCAAAGATAATACTGGTTTGCAGACTTACACTGCAGCAATAATGCAATAACAACACATGATTTATTATAGTCCAAATGTATTATTTATTTATTCGTAAAAGGGCATTCACTGCATTGTCTGTTAAAATGTTGCTGAGAAAAGTCTGTAGTAACGCAGTAACAAGACTCAGTATACTGCATAATTCACCTTACAATTAACAGATTACAGATGTATTAAAAAGTCCCAGCATGATGCATCATATTTGTTGATATTGTAATGAAATTGAAGGCTTTCAATTGAATGAAAACAGTCAAGTCAGAACCACTGGGCAACAATCCAGCATATTGTATAATAGCGCTTCAGGAGACCTGAGTTCAAGTCCTAGTTTGTTGTCCTTTCCTGATCCTGTTCCCTTCTGTTCTCTCTTATCACTTCCTGTCTTTGCTTGTTTCTGTCATAATACATTTTTTTTTATAATATATACACACATATATATATATATTTGATTCATATCTATTATATAAGATTATTATCTTAAGATCTATATACATATATATATCTTTAAGAATCATTAAAAAGTCTGCACTCTAAATAAAAGTCCTTTTTAAAATGTTTATCCAATTCATATAATATTAATTTTGGCTGAAAGACTTCTTTAGAGTGCAACCTTCTTTTTTTGGTTTTACTATAGAAAATTTGGTCTAGACGCTTACATTAGCAAGGAGAGTGTGATGATTGCATTGATTTAAAAATATAACCAAAAAAATCACATTAATTGCATGACTTGCTGTTTAATTAATCAAATCGTACTTAATCATGTATATAAATTGTGGAGAACAGAACCAAATGAAGATAAATTATGACATTACTTTAACTGATGCCTCGTGGTCACTACAGTGGACAGTTTCGAACCATTTTGAACCATTTAGAATGTAGCATCATGTCCCAACCAACAACTGGCGAACCCCCAAGGTCTTGTCTACAATTCCATTTAATTGTTGTATTTTTTATCATTTTATTTTAGTTTGAGATATTGCATAATATATTCAAGATGTCAGCGGGAAAAGGGGATGCACCATGTACATTGGGAATAAGTGTTAAATACTTTTATTCTCAGAAAACCCGAGAGGTACAAAAAATATTTTTTAGTTAAATAGGATGTCAGAAATAGATTCATCCAGATTTCAACAACGTTTTTCTTGTACAATTTTTTTTCTGTGACAGAAAATACATCGGTCCACTACAGTGAACGTCATGCACCAAAGGGTATTATTCTGCCTTATGTTTTATTAAAAATATTATATAATTTACACTTGAATGGTTTTATTGAACATAAATATTAAATAGTCTTCAGATTTGATCATTTATTTCAATGCTTACAGTCTATATTTATTTATTAGGTCATATAAAAGTGTAGGCATGTCAAGTCAGGTCAAGTCACCTTTATTTATATAGCGCTTTTAACAATACAAATTGTAACAAAGCAACTGCACAGTATCAAAATAAGAAAATAGTGTGTCAATAATGAAAATGACAAGATTTAACACTCAATTTTCAGTTGAAGGCATTTCATTATTGAATTCAGTGATGGCATCGTCCAGCTCAGTTCAATTTAAATAATATCTGTGCAATCAAGTCGATGATATTGCTGGAAATGAAGTGTCCCCAACTAAGCAAGCCAGAGGCGACAACGGCAAGGAACCAAAACTCCATCGGTGACAGAATGGATAAAAAACCTTTGGTGAAAACAGGCTCAGTCGGGGGGGGGTTAGTTCCCCTCTGGCCAGACGAACCAGCAGTTTGTTCCAACTGCAGCAAAGTCAGATTGTAAGAGCTCAACTGGTTCCAGTGGTCTTTTCCCGATGGCTGTCTAGGTGACGGGGTCGGGAATCTGACTCTGGGGCTCAGCATGTCCTAGACTCCGCTGACGTTCAGGGCTGTAGGAGCTGTAGAGGTTGTCTCTAGGTGCTGATCCACCATCTGATCTGGATACGGACTGGATCTGGTGACTGCAGTGAACACCTGGGCTGGATAAGGACCAAAAGCATTACAAAAATCTAACCTTGAGGTCATAAACGCATGACATGTTAATTATCATAAACGCATAATAATAAAAATTTCTGCATTTGACATTGAGAGCATAGGTCTCAGTTTAGATATATTTTAAAGATGAAAAAATGCAGTTTTACAAATGCTAGAAACCTGGCTGTCAAAGGAGAGATTGCTATCAAATAGCACCTAGGTTCCTGACTGATGACGAAGAATTGACAGAGCAGCCATGAAGTGTTAGACAGTGTTCTAGGTTATTACTTGTGGGGGGTTTAGGTCTGATAATTAACAACCTGTGTTTTTTCAGAATTTAGCAGTAAGAAAAAACCTGTGTTTCCTGATTATATTTCACAAGGGTAACATTTAATGCAGGAAAAGTAATGGCCCTAGTACTGAGCCTTGGGGTACTCCATACTGCACTTGTGATCGATATGATACCTCTTCATTCACTGCTACGAATTGATGGCGGTCAGATTTGAACCATGCTAGTGCACTTCCACTAATGCCAAAACATTTTTCTAGTCTATTTAAAATAATGTTGAGATCGATAGTGTCGAACGCAGCGCTAAGATCCAATAGCACTAATAGACAGTTACAACCAAAATCGGATAATAAGAGCAGATAATTTGTCAATCTAATGAGAGCAGTCTCAGTACAATCAGATGGGACTAATATCATTTTTCTCCAAGAAGGAATATAATTGTGAGGATACTACCTTTTCTAGTATCTTTGACAGAATAGGGAGATTCGAGATCAGTCTGTAGATAAATAGATCTTTGGGGTCAAGTTGTGTTTTTAATAAGAGGCTTAATAACAGCCAATTTAAAGGTTTTGGGGACATATCCTAATTAAATTGATGAATTAATAATAGCCAAAAGAGGATCTATGACTTCTGGAAGCACCTCTTTTAGAATCAGAATCAGAATCAGAATCAGCTTTATTCGCCAAGTGTGTGCAAACACACGAGGAATTTGTTGTGGTTTTTACAAACTGAAGCAGCCATGTGCGGCGCCATCATGATTGAAGAAAAATACAGCATAACATGAGGAAGGGGAGGAGAAAAAAAATAACCCCCAGACTATGCTCCTTGGGGAGTACAGTGTGAGAGCAGAAAAAACACCTCAGCAACAAGCAACAAAAACACACAATTACAAATCCAGCTCCGGCAAGCAGCCATCCGGACCCGCAGCCGAGTTTAGCGCTGGTCACAGACCCGTTTGTCAGGCTGGCGGTATAAGCGACGAAGGCGTGGGATCGGGGGTGGGGAGGTGAGTGCGTATATGTGTTTATGTGTGTGTGTGTGTGTGTGTGTGTGTGTGTTTGTGTGTGTAAAAGTTTGTAATCAGCAGGTGTCTGTAGAATGGGGGGAGGAACGCAAGAGCGTCTCCCTGCAGTGCTCTTCCCAGGGTTGATTTTCCAACAGCGGCCTTGGCCAAGGCCAGTGCTGTTACGGGGGAGCCGAAAAGATAAGATAAGATTGCGATTGTTTGGTCTTGGGGCGAGTAGTTTAGATAGAATAGGGTCTAATATACATGTTGTTGGCTTAGCTGATTTAACAAGTTTATACAATTCTTCCTTTCCTATAGTAAAGAATGAGTGAAATTGTTCCTCAGGGAATCTACAGTGCACTTTTTGATGTGATACTGCAGCTGACGGCTGCATGGTTACAATTTGATCTCTAATAGTATCGATTTTGGAAGTAAAATGGTTCATAAAGTCATTACTGCTGTGCTGTTTGGAAATGTCAACACCTGTTGATGCTTTATTTTTTTGTTAATTTTGCCACTGTATTGAATAAATACCTGGGGTTATGTTTGCTTTCTTCTAAAAGAGACGAAAGTTAATCCGATCTAGCAGTTTTTTTTTTTCTGTAGGATAGGGTACTTTCCCGCCAAGCAATATGAAATACCTCTAGTTTTGTTTTCCTCCAGCTGCACTCCATTTTCTGGGCTGCTCTCTTTAGGGAGCGAGTGTGCTCATTATACCACGGTGTTGAACTCTTTTCCTTAATCTTTCTTAAGCTTAAAGGAGCAACCGTATCTAAGTGTTAGAAAAGAGAGAGTCCGTAGTTTCTGTTACATCATCAAGTTTTCCTGCGCTGTTGGATATGCTGAGGAATTGAGATAAATCAGGAAGATTACTTACAAAGCATTCTTTTGTGGTAGAAGTGATGGTTGTATGATATTTGTAACAAGGAGTTGAATTTACAGCTTTAGCTATATGGAGTTTACACAAGACTAGATAATGATTTCGACAATGAGTAGGTCCTGACACGGGTTGTTTAACCCCGATAGAGTTCATAATGTCTATGAATGCTGATCCTAATGCATCTTTTTCATTATCAATGTGGATATTAAAATCACCCACAATTAAGACTTTATCTGCAGTCAGCACTAACTCTGATAGAAAATCACCAAATTCTTTAATAAAGTCTGTATGGTGCCCTGGTCTTAAAAATGTATTTATGTATACTGTATGAGTGCAGATATATGTGTGCATGATGGCGTTTGAGTGTGGGTGGGAGGGTGTGTGTGCTTGTGTGTGTTTATATTTGTGCTCACATGTGTATGAATAGCCCACCACCCCACACTGTCCCAAACACCCCTGTCCTATAGACACACGCTCTTATGTTTTGATTGCAACACTTCACATTTCTGTGCCGTCATGACATAACTTGTTCTTACTGAATGTTCTTATGTGTATTCAAACCATTTTCACATTGTAAATATTTTAAAAACATGTTTTTTAAGACCACACATTTAGTTCTATTGATTCACTTTTTATACCTTTGATGCATGGCGTCCACAACAGTGGACATATATTTAACTCCCTCAAAATATAATATATCGAAAAAAATAAAAAATAATATTTGACTGATTCATAATTTCTCTTTGATCATTGCCTTATACACAGAGGCACTGTCATGTTAGAATAGAAAAGGATCCTGTCCAAACTGTTGCTATAAAATTAGAAGCACACAATTCCCTGGAATATAATTATATACTTAAACATTAAGATTTATACTCATGGAAATTGTCATCATCGAATGCAAGATTCAGAATACAGAAGTAATGTATATAACTGATACGACACATTCCCTGCTTTTAATATCTGAAAAATTAATGCAAGGACACAGCTGATCACTTAGAAAGCCATGTGAGGCAACTGTTTCAATAATTATGCTCACATCAGATAGGGGGATGAAACTCTAAAAGTGCTGAACTTCTTAGCTGGTAAAACATTGATGTGTTGAATCACCCAATAATAAAAATGTGACATTCTGTAGTTTTGTCTCATATTCATCTTTTAATCATATTTGGAAATGTATTGACTCCACAGCCAACAGAGCAATTTTGTCTTTACTGTTCCAATATTTGGAGGGCACTATATATATATATATATATATATATATATATATATATTAGCATTTTTTATATTAGCATTAATAATATTAAATGTATAATATTTATTCTTAGTTTTTTGTGTGTGTGTGTGTGTATGAGATATAACTTTACATAACGACTTTAGACTGTACTTGAGGATTTTCAGTGGAAATACTTGTTTTTTGATTGATTAGCTTGACCTTTCACATTGCTACTTGTAAAATCTTTGGTATATTTACCAAATTCAGCACTGTAATGCCTCCTATGATGTCACCATATTTGTAATTCTGAAGTTCTACAAACCTTAGTACTTAGAGTATGTTCAGCTATACATTTACATGTCAACATAATACAAATCAGACAACTACTGACAAATGTAAGGTGCTCACATACAGCATGTTAAAAAAGTTTCACATGTGTCTGTGTCATGTCTGTGTCATGGTTGCAAGGAGTAGTTGAGTTCCTCCTGATCGAGGATATGCCTCCTCACGCGGCCCCCTGCCCAGCCGTGGAACCAGTTAAGTGTCGCACTGCGTACTCAGACCTCACTCTGGGACGCACTGCCTTCCGGGTCGGGTCCCTGTGTTCCACTTCTCTGCCCCATTGCAGGTACGTCAGTGGTTCCCCTAGACCCGCTTGTTCGGTCCCTGGGGTCCTGGCTAGAGCTCCCCTGGCCGTCTCGCTGGCTCACGAGAACCATCAGACTCGGCTATGCAATTAAGTTCAATTCAAAGATGCTTCAGTCTTGCGTGCAGAGATTGCGGTCCTACAGGCGAAGGACGCAATACAGCCGGTCCCTCCAGCTGAGATGCCCTTACTTCATCGTACCCAAGAAAGGTGGTGGGTTACAACCAATCTTGGACCTACGCGTTCTGAACAGGGCCCTTCACAAGCTCACATTCAGGATGTTGACGCAGAGATGCATCTTTCAATGCATCCGTCCTTTTGATTGGTTCGCAGCGATCGACCTGAAGGATGCGTACTTCCATGTCTCGATCCTCCCTAGACACAGACAGTTTCTCTGCTTTGCGTTCGAAGGGCAGGCATATCAGTACAAGGTCCTCCCCTTCGGGCTATCCCTGTCGCCTGGTGTCTTCACCAAGGTTGTAGAGGCAGCCCTTGTTCCATTAAGGGAAGCAGACATTCACGTCCTCAACTACCTCAACGACTGGCTCATACTGGTCCAGTCTTGAGTGCAGTTGTGCGGGACACTGTGCTCAGCCATTCAGCCGGTTGGGGCTTCGGGTCAACTGGGAAAAGAGCAAACTCTCCCCTGTGCAGAGGATCTCTTTTCTCTGCATGGAGTTGGACTCGGTCAACCTCACAGCACGTCTCTCAGTAGAGCATGCTCAGTCGATGCTAAACTGCCTGGAGTCTTTCCATCGCAAGAGGGTGGTTCCACTGAAACGGCTCCTGGGGTATATGGCATCGGCAACCGCTGTCCTGCCGCTCGGATTGCTTCATATGAGCAATCCTTCAGCGTTGGCTTCACGACCGGGTCCTGAGATGGAGGGAAAGACAATCCTAATTTAAAACAATAAAATGCAAATAAATATATTATTATGCATTGTTAGAATATCAACATATTTAGGGTATGTTGTAAAATAAAGTTGTTGTTGGTGTCTAAAGTAGTATATATGATTCGGCATGTGTCAAAATTGATTTATGACTCATTGTTAAGATTGATTTATGGCTTTGACCTTTTGACCTATTCCCCCTTCCCCTACTTGGCCAACCCACGTTGCGACCAACCATGTCGTGCTGACCCTGTGACCTGTTAATCCATAGGTGGAACATCGTCCGGTGATAAAACCATAAATTAAGTCCTGAGGAATGTTTTTGTGCTTTTATGTTCTGTTTCCGTTTTCGGTGGTGTTTGACTCCCATCTGTGGTCTGGGGAGGAATCCTTTTGCATTCCAAGGCTAGATAAATAGATCTTGGACATTTCTGTGGAAAATCAGAAAATAACTGTTAAATACATAGACATCTTTATACTGACCTGAAACTCCCAAGAAGGAATGGGAGATGTGAGAAAGAATATATTGTTTTTAAGGTCGATATCTGTCACGCTGTCGATATCTGTCACGCTGTTTTTAAGGTCGATATCTGTCACGCTGTTGATATCTGTCAATTTCAGATTGTCCTTTCGCTAAAAGACAGATATCACAGGATTACAACCCAAATTCCGGAAATGTTAGGATGTTTTTTAAATTTGAATAAAATGAAAACTAAAAGACTTTCAAATCACATGAACCAATATTTTATTCACAATAGAACATAACAAATGTTTAATTGAGAAATGTTACACTTTTATCCACTAAATTAGTTCATTTCAAATTTGATGCCTGCTACAAGTCTCAAAAAAGTTAGCACAGAAGCAACAAAGGGCTGAAAAAGCAATACATTTTGAAAAGATTCAGCAGGGAGAACATCTAGCAACTAATTAAGTTAATTGACATCAGGTCTGTAACATGATTAGATATAAAAGGGATGTCTTAGAGAGGCAGAGTCTCTCAAAAGTAAAGATGGGCAGAGGATCTCCAATCAGTGAAAGAGTGCGTGAAAAGATTGTAGAATACTTTAAAAACAACTCTACTCAACATCAAATTGCAAAGGCTCTGCAAATCTCATCATCTACAGTGCATAACATAATCAAAAGATTCAGAGAAACTGGAGAAATCTCTGCGTAAGGGACATGGCCGAAGACCTTTGTTTGATGCCTGTGGTCTTTGGGCCCTCAATTGACATTGCATCACTCATTGGCATGATTCTGTCATTGACATTACTAAATGGGCCCAGGAATACTTCCAGAAACCACTGTTGGTAAACACAATCCGCCGTGCCATCTGCAGATGCCAACTAAAGCTCTATCATGCAAAAAGGAAGCCATATGTGAACATGGTCCAGAAGCGCCATCGTGTCCTGTGGGCCAAGGCTCATTTAAAATGGACTGTTTCAAAGTGGAAAAGGGTTCTATGGTCAGACGAGTCCAAATTTGACATTCTTGTTGGAAATCATAAATGGCGTGTCCTCCGGGCTAAAGAGGAGGGAAACCTTCCAGCGTGTTATCAGCGTTCAGTTCCTAAGCCAGCATCTCTTATGGTATGGGGGTGCATACATGCATACGGTATGGGCAGTTTGCATGTTTTGGAAGGCAGTCAAGGCACTATGAATGCTGAAAGTTATATTAAGGTTTTAGAGCAACATATGCTCCCCTCCAGATGACATCTATTTCAGCAGAACAATGCAAAACCACATACTGCAGTTATTACAACAGCATGGCTTTGTAGTAGAAGAGTCTGGGTGCTGAATTGACCTGCATGCAGTCCAGATCTTTTACCTATAGAGAAAGTTTATTAATCATTAAACGAAAAATATGCCAAAGATGACTATTAAGTCTTCAGCAGCTGGAAACCTATATCAGGCAAGAATGGGACCAAATTCCAACAACAAAACTGCCATAACTCATAACTTCGATGCCCAGACGCCTTCAAACTGTTTTGAAAAGAAGAGGAGATGCTACACCATGGTAAACATGCCCCGTCCCAACTATTTTCAGACCTGTAGCAGGCATCAAATTGGAAATGAGCTCATTTTGTGCATAAAATTGTCAAATTTATCAGTTTAAACATTTGTTGTGTTATCTATGTTCTATTGGGAATAAAATATTGGCTCATGTGATTTGAAATTATTTTAGTTTTCAACGTCCCAACATTTCCGGAATTCGGGTTGTATTACAGAGGCAGCCGAGGATAATGGTGAAATGTGCAATTTTACTTGCAAACTACAATACATCCATAAGATGAGAACTAGACCCATTGTAAATCTAAATGTACTCTAATTAAATTAATTGAAAAGTGTGATATCCAAGTAGTTATAAATATTTTTGCTGTCATAATAAGAACAATAGCACATGCAAAAATAGTACATTAACTGATCCATGCTCCGGCGTGGTTAGAGATCACACTACATGTGTACCGCACCCGAGCCACCTCTTCAAGCGGGCCAGGGCATGGTTAAACGAACCGCACTGGACCCGATACAGAGCAGTCACACTTGTGAAATGAACTGGAATTTGGGGGTCAATCGTGATCAAGCATGGATCAGATCCCCTAGTGTGAGTACATCCTAAATCTAAGTGAATAGAAGATAGCACACCACAACTATAACCATAACAGCACAAAAAATGAATGACATAAACACTGACAGCCAATCAGAATAATTTCTGCTTTAAAGAGCTTGAGCATTTAAAGTGACAGATGACAGAACTGCATTGTATACTTAGAATACACTAATATAGTTACCTTTATAATTATTGTTCTTGGTGTAAACAGGCCTTAATAGTGTTACTTCACTGGATGGCCAATTTCACATGTATTTTGTGTATTTTCAAAATATTAAATACTGTATTTGTATTTAAATACATTTTCCCACACAGTATTTTAAATACATTTTGATGTATTTGTGCCCATCTCTGATTGGCATAATATAACCTGTTACTAAAGCAAATCATTTTTATATATTTTACATTTAGTCATTTTGAACATGTATTCAATATTTTATTTTATTGACCTTATATAATACATAATTCTCTTGTTTTAGAGAAGATGGTGATAAATACAATGTGATTATATGTAACATACTACAAAAATAAACATTTACTATAGTTTTAGGTGACAATATAAAATAGCCGTACATTTTTCTGTGAACAACGATGTCCATTCTGGGAATGAAAGATTTACAAAAATAAAACAAACATGTTTAAGTTGAAATATAAACAATTCTCCTGGGTCCTCCCAGGGATAAACTCCAAAGTGAACTGAATTCTTCAGACGCGCTCGGAGACGGGGCAGAGTTACAGTGCTTGTGTCAAGTTAGTCTGCTAACCTTTTTTCTAAGAGAGCGTTTCCCTACTTCAGATGATGTCCGGTGATCCTTATTTCAACTAAAGAATAATTTGTATCAGATTTATTTCACATCAATCACTTTAGATTCTTAAAGTTTCTTATTTTAAACATAATCTTCAAAATTGAATCCCCTCACACACGCAATAAAACATGTTGCCAAAGTCTTTCTGTATGTTTAAAAATCAAACTAGAAAATGTTTAATTTTTTTTTTTCTCCAATATTTCAATAATTTTTAAATATTTCAGTAATTAATTTGCTTTAAGTAAATGCGAAGGAGCTTGCGTTTGTCACAGCGCTGGCGTATCTCTTATCGTGACGTATCGGGGGTCTAGATGAAGCTTCTTAACCAAAGAAAGAAAACATTTTACATTCATATTGTATTCAATATTTTTGCACGAGTATCATGGTTTCATGCCTTTTTAAAGGGAACCTATTATGCAAAATCCACTTTTACATGGTGTTTGTACATAAATGTGTGTTGGCATTGTGTGAATACATCCACCCTACAATGATAAAAATCCACCCACTCCTCATTGTTTAATCCCCTTTAATCCAAATCAGTCTCACTAGGCCTGCCGTTTTGACTCTCACCGCAGTGTGACGTCAAATTTTTTAGGAAAATTTTATTGACAGCCCTGCGTGCTATAGTTTCTGCCATCAGCGGTTACGGCGTCCTTCATTTTCTCCACGCCCGAGCAGCTGTAACATCAACAAAATCTCGCTAGCAATCCCGATGCTCCCTGTTTAGATGTAAGACTGAACATAAGAGTCTTCATTTTCTCCCAACATTGAAATTTCAAAAAGTAATCAACAAGTAATCAAATGTAATCAGTTACATTACTTTAATAAAGTAATTGAAAAGTTACACTACTTATTACATTTCCAAAGTAACCTTCCCAACACTGACGCCTTCTTCTGGAGACGGGGCAGGAATATGCAGCTCATTTGCATACACTCCAAATCAGCTCGTTTTTAGACACACCCTAAAAATGACATTTTCCAGCTGTTATAATAAATTATCTGTGGGAATTTTGGGCTGAAACTTCACAGACACATTCTGGGACACCCAAGACCAATATTACATCTTGTAAAAAAGGGGCATTATAGGTGCCCTTAAAGGACTTGAGTAATACTTTAGATATATCAGAATGTGGATTTTTCACCATCCAACACAAATTTAAAGATTTGAATCAGCTGAGCTTGTTTCACCTGTTTATTACTATTCCTGGTAGCACTTTATTTTAGGGTTTCTTAACTAGTTGCTTATTAGCATGCATATAACTAGAATATTGGAATATTAGAATATTAGCCATTTATTAGTACCAATAAAGTACATATTAATGCCTTATTCTGCATGACCTTATTCTACATCCCTAATCCTCCCCAATACCTAAACTTAACAACTACCTCACTAACTATTAATAAGCTGCAAATTAGGAATTTATTGAGGGAAAAGTCTTTCTTAATAGTGAATAAGTCACAGAGAATTCAAGTGTAAACTAACAGGACATTATTATTTTTGACTCACATATAGAATAATTATGGAATAAACCTTATCGGCCCACGTACCCCTGTACTCCCCAAGGACTAATATCCAAAAAAAGCCTTGGGGCCGCAGCTTTGTAAATTCAAAACCCCTATAGGAGAGAGAGATGGTTACTGACCAATTATGAAAAGTGCCATAATGCATACAGAATACAGAAAAACCTCTCTTCATCTATTGTGACTGACATTTTACATAGTCAAATGATCAGAATTACGGATGACGCTGTGCACATTTTGTTTGTTGGATTGCAAATGCCTTTAGGTGAGGCCTTCTTTCTGAGAGCCGTTAGCATTCAATGTTTATAGAAATAAATGAAAGTTCAGAAAATTACTCTCTACTTGAGAGTGTTTGACTAATTTGGTATTACTTTTAGGACAATTATCCATCTCCATATAAACACGTTGAACTGTCAACACGAAAAGTAAGGCTTGCTGATCATGATCATGATTAGGCTCTATGATTACAAGAAAGTAAAACAGAGAATGTGAAATAAAGTATGACTGACAGTACAGGAGAGGATTGTGGAGGTAGAGAAAGAGAACGAGTGAATGTGGGACTAAGAAGGAGAGATAAGCAGACCTGTGGGTTATGTGTTCAGATGTGGTTTCAGGGTGCTGTTGGTCACAGCTGACTGACTTCACTACGGAGTGAAAATCTCCTGAGGCCAATATCTCTCTACAGCCCGCTAATAGAGACTGTCACTCAAAGCTCTGACAAGCAGCGCACACACACATGCCCACACATAATCATACTCTCTCTCACACACACCAAGATCCTGGCCATAAATCAATGCCTCGCGAGTGAACGTGAGAGGAATATGAAGCCGGACTGACTCATTCACCTCAGTTTTAGACACCTCAGGAAGATGAAAAGATGACAGCAGTCTGACCTATAGCCAATGAAACACTCATGGCTCTACGTCAACCTAATTCAACAAATTCAATCTTAAATCCCTATTTCATGTTGTGCCATCACTCTATAATCCACCAGACGTTAAACAGGGAATATTTTTAGCGTGAAGATGTCATACATCATCTAATGCAACACACATTGTCTTCACATGATTCTTAATGCGCTTTGAGTGGATGGAAAGTGGAATGTAGATCAGAGTAAGTAGATACTTAATCACCTTAACCGCTGCTTTAAGAAGTGAGGAGGCATTCTGCTAGCTGACGGTTATCGCAGGAAACCGATAATTGGATGTCAGAAGTGACTTTCAGGATGGAGGACGAATTAAACCTGAAATAATGTGTTGTAAGGAAGTGTGCTGTGGCTGATTAGTGATGCTTGCTAACGCAACCATCTGTTGTACTGTTTCTCAGGGGCTTTCAACAAACCCCTAACCCTAAGTATCCAACGTTGTTGCATAACTCGCCCCACACGGTTTGAGCTGTGGACATGAATGATAGCTCAAACCGTGATCAGACTTGTGATTTGTGATCTTGCGATGATAAAACGGGTGAAATATGACAGACAGAAATTTATGGAGGGATATGAGCCATATACAGAGAAGAATATCATAGATTGATTGGGGTCACTTTGCCAGAAATATGAGTCGTTCATGCCTATTTTTATGAACATGGAGAGTGAAATAATTTAACTAGTCTTCAGAGGTGGAAAGAGTACAAAAATATTGTACTCAAGTAAAAGTTCCATTACATTACTGAATTTTACTTAAGTACAAGTAAAAGTACCAGTCTAAAATATACCTCAAGTAAAAGTAAAAAGTAGCTCATTTAAATTTACTCAGAGTAAAAAGTACTTAGTTACATTTTAACAATGAGAGGGAGGAAAAAAGGGAAAGACCAAAGATGTAAACTCAGTACCTACAGAGGGCCACAGCCCTACACAGTGTAAGATTTTACCCTAATTAAACACATCTGATCAAGCTAAATAATCATTTAGGCTTATTGAAAATAGATGTATGTGTTGGAGCAGGATTGGAAATAAACTCTTTAGGGCTGTGGCCCTCCAGGAACTGAGTTTGACACACCTGGATAGGGCCTATAAATCTCAAACTAGGTGTTTTTAATTAAAGGAATCAGTTTTTTAGAATTAATAACACATTTAGGCTGTTACCAGGGAAAATAAATCAGTATCAACAAAATTCATCTTTGCAATGCAGAGGAAACGCAGAAGAAGCTTCATCTGAAGTGGGCGTAGATGTATTTACACACTGACATGAAGCATTTAGCCTGACAGTTACAAATGCAGAAATAATGTTTTGATAAATAGACATAAAATGTGACCCTGAACCACAAAACCATAAGGGTTCCATTTTCCTAAATTGCGATTTATAATCATCTGAAAGCTGAATAAATATATGTCCATTGATGTGTGGTTTGTTATGATCGGACAATATTTTGAAAATCTGGAATCTGAGGTGCAAAAAATCCAAATATTGAGAAAATCTCCTTTAAAGTTGTTCAAATTAAGCTCTTAGTTTTGTATATTTACAGTAGGAAATGTACAAATAATTAATGGAATATGATCTTTACTTAATATGCTAATGATTTTTGGCATAAAAGAAAATGTATAATTTTGACCCATACAAGTATTGTTGGCTATTGCTACAAATATACCCCAGCGACTTAAGACTGGTTTTGTGGTCCAGGCCAGGGTCACAAATGTTAAATAGTCATTTGAAATAAAAAAAAATAAAAGATACTTTAAATGTTAAATTAGAACCACCAGTAGGTGTCAGCAGATAAGTGAGTCATTGCGATTGAACAGAATCATTTAAAACGGTTAATACATTCAGGAACAAAACACGTCATTGCTCAGAGTCAGAGACGCAAAACTGGTATGGAGGCTGTGTTTGGTATTATTTTTGTTGTCGAATAGAGCAAAAACAGGCAATATGGTGACTAAAACGCAAGACTCTTAATAACTTATGTTTTTTGAACTGTTTGTAAAAAGAAAAACTACAGGCATTCTTCATGTGATGTTGACTTACTATATTAAATTATATAAATATATACATTTTCTGCTTCTATATCTTCAATGTTGTGATCATTCTAAATCATTTTACAGACTGATCACGCAGTGAAAGAAAGCACTCCAGATGCACGGGATTAGTCTAATCTAACGTTACTAGATTTCACGGCACACTGTTTAGAGTGATTTGTTTGGTTTTGAGCAAAATACTGATAATGTCAAATCGCACATCGTTAAAACAACAATTACTATATTATCTCAGATGATATTGCACACCCTGCACCACTGTCTTTTTGGCTCATTTGTGCAAAACCGTCAAAGCATCATTTTAACCACCAATGCAATGATGCAAGTATTTACCTCACCTCTCATGCACTTGCGAAGGGCGATGTCGAGATGTTATAAGCTGCTAGTTCGGTCTCCCGAGGCAAACACAACTAACACTGCATAATAGAGCATGAATATGGCCAGGGTCACTTAATTCCTTCGAGTTCAACTTCAGCAGAGTACGACGGGGTCTGGTTTTCTCTGGGTCTTGCACCAAACGCCTGTCTAGTCGTCTGCATCTTTCTTGTGATACATTTTAGCGCCAGTTTTTCTTCTGCCCATTTTTGCTGCAGTTGTTAACACGGAGCGATTTTTTTTTTTACTCAGTAACGAATGTGTTTTAAAATGTAGCGAAGTTACAATACTTCACACAAAATTTATGGAAGTAAAAGTAAATTTACAGATAAAAAAAATTACTTAAAAAAGTACAAGTACACAAAATAAAGCTACTCAATTACATACGCTAGTAAATGTAATTCGTTACTTTCCACCTCTGCTAGTCTTGCATCACTTCACTGGTAGCTACTCCTATCCAAGTGAACTCATCCCTAAAATCCAGAACAAGGCAAGTCATGTAAAGAACCAGTTCAAAACAAGTGTTTCTTTCTGAAAAAGAAGTAAACAGTGTAAAAAGATTAACTTTACTTAAAGAGAGACACTTTTAAAATCATTGTTTTAAACATCTTTTGTCATTATTTATAGCACTTATTTTGAAGGTTGACTAGAGCACCTGTAAAGTAATTGATTATAATTTTGACTGTAGTACACGAAAATATGAACATATCGCGCCTATTCTGGCCTCCCTAAACTGGTTACCTGTTAAATATAGAATTGAGTTCAAAATTCTGGTAATGTTTTTAAGTCTATTAACAACCATGCTCCAGCTTATTTGGCAGATCTCCTTGTAAGACATGTTCCCTCTAGATCACTTAGATCCAGTGATCTGGCGCTCTTGACAGTGCCCAGAACTAGATCTAAGTACAAAGGTGATCGGCCCAAATCTGTGGAATAAGTTGCCACTAGCCTTTATAAGGGCACCAACTCTGACTATTTTTAGATTCAAGTTAAAAATGTATTTACTGTCTTTGGCATTTTAAAACCGATGTTGTTTTATGATTTATTACTTTTAATGGCTGTACTATCATTATATTGAGGTATGACTGTCTGTTATTCTGTAAAGCGCTTTGGGCAACGTAGTTGTATTTATACAGTGCTATATAAATAAAATTGAAATTAAATGTGTATTTAAATGTACGAAATTGCAACTTCATCGTTACAAATGCGCAATTACATATATATTTAAATACATGACATACAAGGTTCAAAAGACATGGCATTAAAGAAAAAAATTGTTTATCATACATGCTTATCAGTTTAAGCATATTTCAACATTCAATAGAAGCAATTATGAAATTACTTATACTTAAAGAGAGTTCACCCAAAAATGAAAATTGTGTCATCATTTACTCTCCCTCAAGTTTTTCCAAACCTGTATGAATGTCTTTGTTCTGCTGAACACAAAGGAAGATATTTTGAAGAAAGTTTGTAACCAGGCTGTTTTGGGGCACCATTGACTTCCATAAATTACTATGCCCCAGAACTGCTCTGTTTCCCACATTCTTCACAATATCTTCATTTGTGTTCAGCAGAACAAAGACATTCATACAGGTTTGGAACTACTTGAGGGAGAGTATGATGACACAATTTAAATTTTTGGGTGAACTATCCCTTTAAGTAGGTAAAAAAAACTGTTAATTTCAATAACTGCATTCAATATGAAATTTAAATATAATACTTTTTCATTTAATTGTAAATAACATTCAGTTAGCCATCTGAAAATATTACATTCCGTTCATGCTTCAGTACATACTTTTAACGTCTATTATTTCTGTAATAAGTAGCCCTACTCATACATTTAAAGTTGTACTTCTTTTTCACAAGTGTTTCAGTCACTACAACAGTTGAAATGTGCTTTTCACAAGCAGACATGAATAATGGGTGACACTTTAGCAAAATAACGTTCCATATGTTAACATTACTTAATGGAGTAGCTGACATTAATTAATAATAAGAAATACTTTTACACCATGTTGTTCACTTTAACATATAATTTAATATTTTTAATGACAGCTTTTGTACTTTTTTAAAAGAGTATGTAAATTAACATTAATCAGTGCAATATAACTGAACATTTATGAATTAACATTAAATTTGGCATGAAATGTACTCTATTTTCTGAATGCATGTTAATGTGAATTTTGAATACTTATTGTGAATGATTCATCCGTGCATGTTTATTTTTTGTATATTATTTTTGTTTATTTAAAGAAAATTAAAATGTGAAAATAACTGGTTATAACTTAGGTGACGTAATACTGCCATCCAGATATTATAATATTTTTTCCACTCAATTATGTCGTTATAACGAGATCTTTTCTCGTTATAACGAGATCTTTTCTCGTTATAACGAGATCTTTTCTCGTTATAACGAGATCTTTTCTCGTAATAACGAGATCTTTTCTCGTTAAAACGACATCTTTTCTCGTAATAACGACATCTTTTCTCGTAATAACGACATCTTTTCTCGTAATAACGAGATCTTTTCTCGTAATAACGACATAATTTCTCGTAATAACGACATCTTTTCTCGTTAAAACGACATATTTTTCTCGTTAAAACGACATCTTTTCTCGTTATAACGACATATTTTTCTCGTAATAACGACATGTGTGGTTATAATAGATATATGGTAGAGCTGAGGTGAGCGAGTGTCTGCGCTGCTCAGTCTGACATAAACGAGGATCTGCACGCTGCTGAATTGAAATACACTGTTTTAAATGTATTTAATGTAATGGTTTTAATTATAGCAGCATGTTTATTAGGATTAATGTCCAATACAACATTATCCAATAACAGCACTCAGACCCATGACTTGTTTAGGCTATATATGATCAGATCAAAACAGTTATTTTTGAATAATTGACTCTGGGCTTGGAATATTTATTTATTTGAATGACTGAAGTTTGATTGAACAACAAATCGAAATATGAACAAAGATAAATAAAGAGATTTTCTCATAGGTTAATAATAATAATAATTATTATTATTATTATTATTACTATTTCGTTCTGTTTGAAAACGGGCAAACAAATTAAGCTAGATTTTTCGTAGGCCTATTTTTGTTCGTGGGTAAACAAATGAGCTGTTTTAATATTTGTTTCACATGTGTGGGCGGCCTTGATATACTTTAGTCTGATTATATATTAATTATGTATTAATTATTTAATATGATTAAATGATCTTTAGCTGAATCATCGCATCACGTTCTTCTTATGGGTTAAATTGCAGGCTTTGCTTTACTGAAGGAACAGTCTTCGCTGCGCTGGGTGTGAGCACTGAACACAATATACAGATGAAAGTACAGTATCTCTTGCTGGATTTAGGCTATACGAATTAAATAAACACAAACTTGTTTTCGATTGTTTTATTTAAGTAGACCTTTAGACATAAGGCGCGCCACAAAGCGCACGCTGTTATTTTACAAAAGCAATTCGTAACATTTTGTTCTTATTGTGGAAGTAAAATTGCTTTCCTCGGTTATCACAATTTAAGGGATCGCGTCGGTGTCGCCGAATTGAGAAGAACAGTGGTGTGCTTTAAATGAGATAAAGCAACATCCAGACTGTATGAAACGTTATTGTGACTAATTTGCAGAGCGGTACATAGATGAACTCTTATTCTGCGTGATGGGATAGACAGTAAAGACAAGCTGAGTTAAAACATTGATTTCTTTAGGGGCCGTCCTCGGTTCACAGCAACCCGGGACTATCAGAGATGGATAAAACAGTTTTTATTAACATTAAACATTTAATTTAATATTTGTATATTATTAGTATTATTAGGTTATGTTAACTTGTTAGGGCTATAGGCCTATTTCTATTTCAAATAATATAATATTTTATTACTTTCCCATTTAAATTCGTGTATGGCTTTACCTAATTAACGTTTTGTACCAGAGAATGTGAGAGAAGCGGAGCGGTTCAATATTCCGCTGTGTGTGTGTGCGCTCCGCTCAGTCGTTCACGGCCAAATCAAACACTCCGCTAATGTTCAGCTCACGCTCACCGGTAAACCAATCCCGCTCAGATCACGCTCTCACATTAAATGTATCCAGTAACGTTAGGCCTATTTATTTTTTCCTGTTTATAGTGAAATTATTGAATAAATGTCTCAATTAAACAGTTATGTTTCAGGGTGAACTTGTTTTAATAGGGATGTTCATTAACCGTTAACTGACTGATAAGAATTTTGACCGATTAATACAATCAGTTAAATGGTTTAAAGTCACTTATTTATTTATTTTTAGTAATTTATTAAAATATGTTAAAAGGTTTGCTGCATGGTTAAAATAAGCTATACGCGTATAAAAACACGTTTTTTTAGAGAGAGAGCCAGAGAGAGAGAAAAAACAAGTCGCATTTTATTATTTAATTCTGAACATTTTTTGTAAAATAAGACAAAAAATAGAATGCAGCTTTCTGCCGTCTGCTTTAATTTCGCGAAGCACAATAATGAAATAAACTCTGCATACTCTAAAAAACACTGGGTTAAAAACAACCCAATTTGGGCTGGATAAATATAGGACAGAACACATTTGGGGTTAATTTTACCCAGTAAATCGGGTTGTTTATTTAACCCATCATAAATGGTTGATTTAACCCAGCTAATGGGTTTATTCGTTTCTATTATAATATTAGCTTTTTTTTACTTTATGCATGAAATAATATTTACAGATTAATTTAAATCCTCTAAACTTTTGTAAAATACTCCAGAACCACTGGTTTACGTGATAACTTCCTTTATTTCTAATTTGCTTGCTTTTATCCTTTACACATTGCCCTATTTAATCTCGTTTAAAAAACATTAGAAGTAAAGATTAAACATTAAACCGATGTAATTCACGAGTAAATGGACCACTCTGTAGTTCTGTTTTGACTGTAACGGCGCTGGCTCTCGCGCCCGAGCTGGAGTCGTGTTCGGCGGGAACTGATCACGGATAAGACCGCCGCTCTGCGCTTCACTCATGGACGAAATGAACTGCGATGGCCTTCATAACCTGACCAAAAACAAACAGTAAACAGCTCTGAGGACATGTTTTAACATCCAAAGTATTTGTGTTCTGTATCTTTATAAATACATCATTTATTTTAAGCAAAGCATCAGATTCTTCATCAAGCAATAAAACCGACGCAACGCGAGCGACGTTTGTTTATTGATTCACACCCTGCGCCTGTATGTTGCTCTGCATACATTTGAACGATATTCTGCACAGAAACAATTTTATAAATAAAATAAAATGTACACAAACTACCCAAACACTGGAAAAATAACTCAAATAAATTACCCAAAAGGCTCATCTCAGCATTTGGGTTAAAAAAATAATCCAGGACTTTTTTTTAGAGTAGGCTGCTTGTTGCACAGTATTTCTTTTATTTTCTTAAATTATTATTTAAGTCAAAATATATTTTTAGTATAGGCCTATTTATTCGTTATAATATATAACGCCTAGCTTTATTATGTTGATCTCTGCTTGCAGAAGTGCTGCAGGTGGGTGATATGATCATGTAAATCACTGTGTGCACATGCAGTTTTATTTTATGTAGCCTACTTTATGTAATATTAGCCTATTCGTGATAAACTTGAATGCTGTGTACATCGCGTGCCATTGCCTACAGTCCGGTAGCCTATGGTCAATATAATAATTAATTATGTAATAATTTCTATAATAATTCACAAAGGTCAAGTAGGTTTGTTTATGCATTAAACGAGAAATGGATGTTGTTCCCTCAACATAGCGAGGCCACGACATGAGGAGGCCTTTACCGTTATTGTTCATATTTCGATTTGTTGTTCAATCAAACTTCAGTCATTCAAATAAATAAATATTCCAAGCCCAGAGTCAATTATTCAAAAATAACTGTTTTGATCTGATCATATATAGCCTAAACAAGTCATGGGTCTGAGTGCTGTTATTGGATAATGTTGTATTGGACATTAATCCTAATAAACATGCTGCTATAATTAAAACCATTACATTAAATACATTTAAAACAGTGTATTTCAATTCAGCAGCGTGCAGATCCTCGTTTATGTCAGACTGAGCAGCGCGGACACTCGCTCACCTCAGCTCTACCATATATCTATTATAACGACACATGTCGTTATTACGAGAAAAATATGTCGTTATAACGAGAAAAGATGTCGTTTTAACGAGAAAATATGTCGTTTTAACGAGAAAAGATGTCGTTATTACGAGAAATTATGTCGTTATTACGAGAAAAGATGTCGTTATTACGAGAAAAGATGTCGTTATTACGAGAAAAGATCTCGTTATTACGAGAAAAGATCTCGTTATAACGAGAAAAGATCGTTATAACGAGGAAAGAATTATAACGAGAAAAGATCTCGTTATTACGAGAAAAGATCTCGTTATAACGAGAAAAAGATTCGTTATAACGACATAATTGAGGGAAAAAAGTATTATATGGATGGCAGTATTACGTCACCGTAATAACTGGATTTTCCAATACGGAAGAAATAATCCATAACTACTTCCATTTCATGACAACTTTTATTGAATGAATAAATACTATACAATTTTTAAGGATTTTGTACATTTTTACAGGTTAATTTAGAATTAACAATTTTTTCTTGCAAGTAAAATATTCAATAATAGGAAGACTGCAGAGAGTTGGTCATGTGATCTAAACTTGGCAGCTCCCAAAAATATTACAGATATTACTGTCTTCATCTCATGTGAGGCTACATGTAAAACTTGTTTTTCAAAACTACTATTCATTTTTAATTGTGTAAAAATTGTAATAAAAAAATAGTGAGTGTTTTGAAGGTTATTACACTTAACACGTGTTTGTGATTATACAGAAAACATTTTTAATAGTGCAATTATTTCACAGTATGATGGAAACTGTGATTTTATAGTGAATAACCCGAGGTTAAACCAAGGTTACAGCTCATTAGTAATTTGTTAGCAGTTGGCAAAATGAGCCCATGCATCCTCATGAGGCTCGCTTCATCATGCGAAACAACTGTCCTTTTACATTTATGATGTAACGAGACGATGATGAGGACAAACGATCCGTTCTCCTCTCTTTCTCTCCCCGCCCCTCGCACAGAGAGAAAATCTTGCATTCTCACACAAATTAAGGGCAACCATTCCCACAAAGCTCACTAACACACACACACACACACTGTCGAGCAGAAGCCAGTGTGTATGTGTGTGTGTGCTGAAGCCATGACAGCTGAGCTGAGAGATACACGCCAACATAGATTTGTAATTCGTGCAAATGTGTCGCTGGGAGTCACTGGGAAGCTCCACAACATCTGGTGTGACAAATCTCTGCAGACGCCCCAAACTCAACCACTACAGCTGCCCTCAGGGCCACGACAACAACCAGAACAACAACCAGTCGTGCTATAGTTTCAGATCTTAATGTTCAAAATCACATATCAAATAAAGTGCTATTTCAACAAATTCTGATTTATGTGTAACTAGAATATCATAGAGCCTTTGTTGGACCACGAAATGTTCACTTTAACTGCATTCAATCAAATAAGGGCAGAAAGGAACCTGGATGCATCAGAAAACAGGTGTGCCACATTTATTGCAGATTAATGCGCAAAAAAAAAAGAAATAAATAAGCTTGCTTATTGGGTATTAATATGTTAGTTTAACCATTTCATTTGTGTGTAGGCTACATGTGTCTGTTAAACATTCTCCGTTTTGAATGTCTTTGAAAACACTATTTTTTATGCAACAAAGTGAGTGTGTGTGTGTGTGTGTGTTGTGTCGAGTTGCTGTATATTTAGTATTATAAAACCTTTCATTTCTGCATATGTCTGTGTGTGTGTTTGTAGTGTGTGTGTGTTGTGTGCTTACTGTTTATTGCATTTTTTTAACCTTTATTTCTGTGTGTGTGTGTGTGTGTGTGACAGAGAGAGAGACAGTTTTAATGAATTCTCCATTGTGAATGTGTTCTATTGTCAGCCCTGCATTTCCATGCTACCAGGGGTCTCCACCCTGCTCCTGGAGAGAGTCCTACTGATTTCAGCTCCAACCCCAATCAAACACACCTGAACCATACACGCCAGGCTACTTGTTAATAGAGGTGTGTTGGAGCAGGGTTGTAACTAATTCAGGATGGTGCTCTCCAAAGGTTTGGAGATCCTGATATTAACTCTTAAAAAGAGAAGCTCAAAGGTATTGACCTGTCATTTATTTCAAATATCTTATCTGCAACAAAAATATGTGTGCATGTATGTCCGTATAAGTGTGCTGTGTGTATCTGTGTAAGCACTTAATGATTATTAATATGATAGTTTAACATCATTTATTTGTGTGTGTGTGTGGTTTCTGTGCCTATTGTCCATTTTCGAAGTTTCTCAGCTGCATCCAGATGTGGGCCTAGACCCTAAAAGCATACCACCTTAGGCCTTAAAATTCTTGAACCCTGGTTACCTGCTACTATATTTTTGTTGTTGTTGTTTTTTTTCCATTTCCAAGCTTTCTTGCTCAAGAGGGTCACCGACAATCCACGTTATAACCTACAACAGCTCTTTAACTGCGCTCTACAACGCGCTCCTGTAGCCTAATCATTAACTAACAACAAAAAACCTTTAAAGTCAATTTATGTCACTATTTTTAATGCTAAACTCCTATTTAACCTGATATCACAGTTACAAATCATTTTAAGTTTCTAATTTAACACCGCATCCACGGTTATTCAAACAACGAAAAAAAAATGAGCAAAGCACATTTACTTTATCAAAGAAAATATTGACTTCAGTGCTAGGCTTTCAAATATATTATGTAAAAAAACTGTAATGCTCTATAAATAAAAAACAAAATGCTTTTAAATAATCCCTCCTTTTTTAAATCATTAACATTTTGCACATCCTGCAATGGTGACTTTGAACTTTCAAAAATACAAAATTCAACAGCAAGTTCATATATTTAGCTTTTATTTATGTAGGCTATGAGAAGAAACATAGAGAAACAAGATGCGCTTTCTGCCGCCTGCAGTTGTGAAACGGAGCGCGTCACAGCAATGAACCGACTTTATTAAACGACACGAACGACCAAAAAATATAAATCTTTAATAGTCGGAATGAAAATGTGCATTTCTTTATTAAAGTCAGCGTCGCATTCTGACTTTATCTTTTCAGCCGCATACAGAAGAAATTTATTAACGAATAAAAAAGTTTTATTTTGCCTTTTCCCCCAACACTTCATTACACTTTTGCCGTTTGCAAGCTTTAACGTGCGCTGGGCGCAATGCTATACGCCTATATTTAAAGGATGGTTAACTAAGTTATTATATTAATCAATTTATGTGTGAATGAATCTTTATCGGGGACAGGCTTCTTGGCACAAGGAAACGATTTTTTTTTTAAATAAACTCAATTCGAAAAGTGCGCCTGCTAATCACGTCACGTTAAATGCAATCAGTTATGAATCGTAATAATAAGTAAAATGTTTTTAATTTATTTCCTTTCTTATGTGCAATGGTGGTGCTTTGGTCTTTCTTGGGGTGTTGAAGCATCGCCCCTCCTTTGCGCTGCCCATGTTTATACTAAAAAAAAAAGATTCTGCACTGTTTTCACAGTGGGTGGCCACCGGCAACCCTGGCAACCCGTGGCTACGCCCCTGATTCAAATTTTTGTTTAAAACTGAACTTTTTAAAATACTTTTTTTTTTACCTTAAATATTTATTCTTATTCCATGGTCTGTCTGAATACTGGATTCTGATTGGTTGGCAGGTATGCAAGTATAACAATTTAATGCACAGGTAGTTCCAAGTCAGTTTGATCACCGTTCCATATTAATGCGCTGCTTTAATTGATGCACACTAACTAATACGCATCATTCGCGCGCACACACACACACACACACACACACATAAATAGAGAGAGATCGCAGATTGCGCTGTACACACACATAAACTTGTTTTCAATGTTTCCCCGCAATTTGTATTAATAAAATAGCCTATACTAGATCGCAACATTATTTTCCTCAGCAACGATGTTAAAATGGCTGTTTTTGAAGTAACTGCTTGTAGAGAGAGCAGACGCAGCAAGCAGCACACGACTGTCATCTCTCTCTCTCTCTCTCTCTCTCTCTCTCTCTCTCTCTCTCTCGGTCGATCAATAATTAATTGAAATAAATGCTATAATTCATTCAAATAAATGCGATCTTACGCACTATTTCATCTCTGTGTCTGATTTGAAGCGGGCAGAATGCAAAAATAACTGTAATTTTTACCCATTCTGTCAAATACTGCGCTGCAAAGAGCAATACTAGTTTTAACTTGTCTATAACATGGTAAATTACTTTTAACTTGTCTATAACTTGGCAAATGACCGTGGAATAAGCGGGCTAATAAAGCCGCTTCGCGATGGGTGGTTATTTGCCTCCACATCCTGCATTAATATCCTTTAATGCACGGCTAGCCGTTGATTATCAAAATAAACATATTTCATAATTATGTTTATTTGAAATATGGGGAAAGTGTACTGCTTAATGTACTGACAAGCATTTATGGTGAACTAAAATTTATTTAATGTAATTTCTTTTGAAACTTGTATGTCATGTATTTAAGTATATTCGTAATTGCACATTTGTAATGATGAAGTTGCAGTGTAGTACATTTAAATGAATTAAATTCACTTTAAATATAATATAAAATAACACACTACAGTTAAAATTATAATCAAGTACTTTACATATGCTTTTGTAGTCAACACTTCAAAATAAGTGTACTTCTTTAAATCACGACAAAAGATTAAACCATTATTTAAAATGTACATTAAAGTCAAACTTTTAATTTGCTATTAGAAAGTGTACTTAAGTGTTAAGAGGCAGTCTTGAAATAGCATGAGCTAACTTTAAATGATTAAAGTATTTTGTATTATATTTAATAGTGTTTGTTATATTATATTATCTGCAAGTACAGATTTAAAACACGTTTCTCAGATTTACACTACACTACAAGTGCACATTTAATACAATTGACCCTTCGCAAAAACCCACCCTCCTTAGTTACTGTTGCTATGTCCGACAAACAAAGCTCTCACACCACAAACCATGTTCAAACGCAGTGAAAAATACATCGCGGAGCAAAGAGGACACTGACAACACGCCGACAGACAAGACAAAGCAGGTTACCTCTGGTATGAAACAAGGTCTCAGCTTTCAAATATTGTTATTTTTTAAGAAATTCAAACAATAAATACCGTTTTGTGGCTCTTTAATGTGTTGAGACAGATTGCTGTATTGCCTCAGTTCAAGCGGCATGTGAACCGGTTGTCTTTTATTTATCACGAAATAAACATGAATGAACATCACAACGTGTTTTATTTCAACAGCGGAAAAAAGTAAATTCACAGAATTTTTCAAGTTTTGTCTGATTTGTTTGTCGGGCAAGATGGCGTATTTGGCGTTATGATTGGTCAGATCGCCTGTCAATCAAGCTCTATGCAAACGGTCAATTAAGCACACTTCTTTTTTAAAAGAGTTATTTTAGTAGCATTATATAGTTTTTTATTACTTTTTATTTCAGTTTTATGTTTTAGATTTTTAGTCAATAATGTCAAACTATAAAAAATATATATATTTTAATTATAATGTTTATTTTAAGTAACTTTATTTTAAGTAACTTTAATTTAAGGAACTTATTTATTTAATTATTTATTTAGTTTTAGTAAACTAAAATAACCCTGATTTGGGCCAGTAAGAAACAAAAAACTTTTTTATTTAATTATTTATTTAGTTTTAGTAAACTAAAATAACCCTGATTTGGGCCAGTAAGAAACAAGGTATAACACCCTAGAAATGCCCAAATATACACACATCAACACCTCAGCACCACAAATCAATGGATGCCATTTTCTTTCTGTCTTGCCTGCAGTTCTGAAAAAAAGCATATATTTACTCATGAAGTCATCCTTGTGTAATTAGAGAGAAGAAGAGTTCACTTGTAGGTGATAATCAGAAGTAAGGTGTTGTTTAGGATGCCAGGGTCAGCTGATGCCGGAGCAGCACAGCATGCAAAATTGCTACATCTGTTTGGTTATGTAACCTAATTTAGATGACTATGCACAAAGTGCTGGCCGCTTATTTAGCCAGCCTGTCAAGCCACATAAAGTCATTGTGTGTGTTGTGCAGCCCTTAAGACATCTGCATCACTGAAAGCTGCAAAAGGCACTCAGATGTGCCCCTCAAACGCCGGCTTTTCTTCTCTATTGCTCTCAGTGTTTGTTTCCTGCTCTGTTCATGTGCACTGTGTTAGCAGATCTGTGTAAAGCATTAACCTCTTAGCTCAGAATTATCTTAAAACTGTTTCAGTTCAAACAGTAAAGCACTGTGCTCAAATGGCAATTAAATGAACATTCAGATGGCAGAAGAGAAAAATAAATCGCTATATTCTAGTTAATAAATTGTTTCAATTTGTAAGACTAAAAACCTGTGACAACTTGCCCCGATATGACATATGAATAAACATGAATAATCCCACCTTCTAAAAGAAAGAGCCAAATTTCCCATAGAAGCCTGACTAGACCAGCCAATGAACATGCGCAGTATAAGCACGTTATGAGCCTGAAAAATAAGCTTTTTAAATGCTATTTGAGCATAAGAAACAACATTCATGGGGCAAATAATTTCAGGTTTTTGTTGCTGATTCGACATATGTGATTTAATTGTGAGTTCAGAGAGCAGTTTTTGAGGTTTCAGGATTCCCCCATTAATTAATATGTTTGTTCGAGCTGCCTAGAATCGTTGCAAATATGGCCGCTAAGTGAAGAGACACTAGCCTACTCAAAAGGGAGTTTGTTTTAAAATGATTTATTTGTCATTTTAATGTTTTATGATTTAATTAATTGTCAGCTTTTCAATTAAACTCACAGCCCCCTGCAGTTCCTTTACGAACCCTAGTTTGGGAAACCTTGATGTAATTTAATGTTTAATGCAATTCATGTTGTAAATTATAATGAATGGAACAAGGTTTCTTACTCTTTGCATTTGTTTACATCATTATGGTACAAGATAATGCTATCAATGTAATAAACGAGTTAAATCAAAAGTAATCTAAAAGTAATCTGATTATATTACATAAATGTATGTATGTATGCATTCAGGGTGCGATTTGTGAAAAAAAGCAGGGGGGGTGCTTTTGAAAACTTTTTTTCTCTCCAGGGTTATAGCCTAACCTAATGTAAGTATAAGCTGTTAACAACGCACATCATAAGTCTTTTTAGGCAAGTAAATGGATGTCATGTCATGAAATGTTTTTAATACGACAGATCTGTATTTAACGTGATCGCAGTTTGTTAAAAACAACGGGAATTCATAGCGCGTTTCGCAAATCACTTATTTCAGAACGGGGACTACAAGCGCGTCGCGAAATCACTTGATTCAGAACGGGACTTCAAAGCGCGTTTCGCGAATCACTTGATTCAGAACGGGACTTCAAAGCGCGTTTCGCAAATCATTTGATTCAGAACGGGAATTCAAAGTGCGTTTCGCGAATCATTTGATTCAGAACGGGAATTCAAAGGCGTTTCACATTTGATTCAGAACGGGACTTCAAAGTGCGTTTCGCAAATCATTTGATTCAGAACGGGAATTCAAAGCGCGTTTCGCAAATCACTTGATTCAGAACGGGACTTCATAGCGCGTTTCGCGAATCACTTGATTCAGAACGGGACTTCAAAGCGCAAGTTTTGCGATCATTTGATTCAGAACGGAATTCAAGCAGCGTTTCGCGAATCACTTGATTCAGAACGGGAAAAGCGCGTTTGCAAATCACTTGATTCAGAACGGGACTTCAAAGCACGTATCGCGAATCATTTGATTCAGAACGGATTCAAAGCGCGTTTCGTGAATCATTTGATTCAGAACGGGACTTCAAAGCGCGTTTCGCAAATCATTTGATTCAGAACGGGACTTCAAAGCGCGTTTCGCAAATAATTTGATTCAGAACGGGACTTCAAAGCACGTTTCGCGAATCATTTGATTCATTATACGGACTTCAAGCGCGCTTTCGCAAGTCATTTGATTCAGAACGGGGCTTCAAAGCGCGTTTCGCGAGTCATTTGATTCAGAACGGGGACTTCAAAGCGTGTTTCGCGAGTCATTTGATTCAGAACGGGGCTTCAAAGCGCGTTTCGCGAGTCATTTGATTCAGACGACTTCAAAGGCGTTTTGCACATTTGATTCAGAACGGGGACTTCAAAGCGCGTTTCGCGAATCATTTGATTCATAACGGGACTTCAAAGCGCGTTTCGCAAATCATTTGATTCAGAACGGGACTTCAAAGCAGGTTTCACAAATCATTTGATTCAGAACGGGACTTCAAAGCAGGTTTCGCGAATCATTTGATTCATAACAGGACTTCAAAGCGCGTTTCACGAATCATTTGATTCAGAACGGGATTTCAAAGCAGGTTTCACGAATCATTTGATTCAAAACGGGACTTCAAAGCAGGTTTCGCGAATCATTTGATTCATAACGGGACTTCAAAGCATGTTTCGCGAATCACTTGATTCAGAATGGGACTTCAAAGCAAGTTTCGCTAATCACTTGATTCAGAACGGGACTTCAAAGCGCGTTTCGCGAATCACTTGATTCAGAACGGGACTTCAAAGCGCGTTTTGCAAATCACTTGATTCAGAAATGGACTTCAAAGCGCGTTTCGCGAATCACTTGATTCAGAAATGGACTTCAAAGCGCGTTTCGCAAATCACTTGATTCAGAAATGGGCCCTGGGAATTCAAAGCTGCGCTTTTTTTCGTGAATCACTGGGCTGATTCAGAAATGGACTTCAAAGCGCGTTTCGTGGACGGCACCACTTGATTCAGAAATGGACTTCATAGCACGTTTCGCAAATCACTTGATTCAGAACAGGACTTCAAAGTGGGCGTTTCGTGAATCACTTCATTCAGAAATGGAATTCATAGCGCGTTTCGCGAATCATTGATTCTTTAGAAATGGACTTCATAGCACGTTTCGTGAATCACTTGATTCAGAAATGGATGTTCTTCAAAGCGCGTTTCGCAAATCATTTGATTCAGAACGGGACTTCATAGCGCGTTTCGCAAATCACTGATTCAGAAAGGGACTTTCAACAGCACGTTTTCGTGAATCATTTGATTCAGAACGGGACTTCAAGGGTGTTTCGTGAATCACTTGATCAGAACAGAAATCCACTTTTCAGAGGCGGATTAAATCGGGAAATCCCCCCATTTGATTCAGAACGTGTGACGTACTTTTGCGAATCATTTATTTTTTTCTTTTTTTTTTCAAAAACTAGTATGTAAAATATAGAAAACATGTCAACTAAGTTGTTAGTTTTAACTAAGAACAAAGCTAGCTTTGCTGATCTTCTTGTAGACCTTCACCTTCCATTGATAGAGGGTCAAATGTTTGTGTTGTTTTTATAAAAAGCAGACAGATTAGATAAAATTAGAATAGAGAGTGCTAGATAGAGGGTCATATAAGATGGAAGAGATGTTTCTAGCCGTTTCTTGAAGATGGGTCAAGGTCTTGTCACATTGCTCGGATTGAGTTAGGCATGTGGTCATAATCCACCAGAATGAACAGTTAATGAAAAAGGACGTGAAAGTGATTTTGTGCCTCTTGGGATGGAACAGTAATGCGTCGTTCACTTGAAGAATGCAAGCTTCTAGAGGGCATAACAGTCTGAAGTAATGAATTTAGGTAAAGGGTGTACAGAGCAGAGGTGGTTCTGTAGGCAAACATTAATGCCTTGAACTTTAATTATGTATATATATATATTATGTGCAATAACAGTGTTTAATAATTCATATAATAATATAACATGAATGCACAATAGAAAATGTAGCATTCAGGTTGTATTCTATGTATTATTAGACATTTAGTACTATTATGAGATTTGATGAATTGTGTTAATGCTACGTTGTTGGTTTGTATTGCTTTAAAACAGGGATCTCCAACCCTGCTCCTGGAGAGCTACTGTCCTGCAGGTTTCAGATCCAACACAACACACCTGAACACAATCAGCTTCAGAGTTAATTACAGACAGGTGTGTTGAAGCAGAGCAGGAACTGATGGGGCTTTTAAGTCCTCCTGGGAAGTTTGTATTTATGACTTGAAAAGTTGTAATTATGCCATGAGATTAATTTAAGTCACTTTAGTTGGAGGAAGAAGGCTTTTTTTGTAAAGTTTCTGAGGTTCACTTGACAGCAGAAATATAACCTACTTCACAGAGTATCTGATACATTTTGACACCGGCTACATAAGTCTTTAACCATTTTCCATGATTTCAGTTTTCTTACCTTTTAAATGCCTTAGTTGTTGGTGTAAAAAAAGATGATAATCAAAATTATGATTATTTCAAAGCGTGAAATAATCATAAAACATTTCAATTTTTTTTTTACAAAAGTGATTTACATAAAAAAAGCTATTCCAAACAGCCTTAATCAACAGGCACATTAGAAATCAATTCAGTTTTTCTCTGCATTACTTTTACAAGAGTCTTTGTTTTAGGATTTCAGGTATTGGCTTTAGTTTCTCTTCTGTCTCTGAGATTTGGGAGATTTCAAACACTACTTTGTTTTTTGTTATGAACTTTTAGATTAGATGTATTTCTCACGGCCAGGCAAGAATCATGAAGTTACGGAATTAAAAACAAACATCTTATTGCTAACCAAACACTTGTATGTAGAGAAATACCTCTTTATGAAAGCTTTCAGAAAATCCATTCAGTCCCAAATGTTTGTTAACGGCTGTCGAACATCAGTTTTATGAGCAACAATGCTGCTGAAGTCCAAGCAGGTGTGTTTCCCAGAAAAGGCAATCGTTTGTAATCTTTTAGATTGAGTATAATTTTTAAAGTCTTGCATTATACATTTTCAATATGTACAGTGAGTGGTCAAGTTTAAAATTTATCATTAATATTTTCAGTTAATTCATAGACAAAGGACAGAAAAACAATATAAACTTTACTTGAAATAAAATAATTACAAAACTATTTCAAAAATATATTTCAGGAAATAATTTCATTTAGCATTTCATTAACATTTCAAACAATTGTCATTTAGTTGAACTTGAGGAGCTAAAACATCCAACCTGGTCTCATAAAAATACATACCTCTGTGCGACACCGCTTTACGTACCTTACTGCACGTTTTGCCACAGTTTCAAAGAGAAATGTCCACTGAGTGGTGCTAAAACACAGGTTAAATACGTGAACGCTGGCACGTTTTTATTACGTAGATATAGGTACATATTGCTGTATTTATTACGTTGCTACAGAAACGTATTGCGGCGGTTCAGAATTCAAATATCCGGGGTCTGTCGTTAAAAAATAATGCTCTCGTGTTGGAAATATGCCCTACACCAGGGGTTCCCAAACTCGTTCCTGGAGCCTCCCTAACACTGCACATTTTGTCACACCTGATTCTCAAATTAGTAAACTCCAAGACCTGAAATGGGTGTGTCAGACAAAGGAGACTATGTGCATGTTAGGGAGGAAATATGCCCTACACCAAACCCAACCCTAAACCTACCCGATAGTGTTAACAAAAGCAAAACTGAACTGACCATTTCGACTTTCTTATATACAGATTTGAACTGCTTTGCCGAACTGTGATGACACAGGATTCGATCCTCTCTCCTAAGTACGTCTCCGTACTCCGTGAGCTACCGAACAAACTTACCATCTATGAAAACCCATCGATACGAGGTTGGATATGTGCGGTGGTAATGTTCAAAAGCATCAGTTTTCAAATCTCCCAGCTTTTTAATATTGTTTTGAAATTGTAACATGATATTCTTCAATAATTGCGCAATAATCAAAACTCTGTACATTTTTGTGAAAAGGAGTAAAAGAGAGTTACGGGGCAGCCATGGCCTTATGTATAGAGTGTTGAACTTGTAACCCGAGGTTGTGGGTTCGAATCTTGGCTCTGGCAGAAATTGTTCACGACTGAGGTGAGACCCTTGAGCAAGGCACTGAACCCCCAACTGCTCCCCGGGCGCCGCAGCGTCGGCTGCCCACTGCTCCAGGTGTGTGTGCACTTGAATGGGTTAAATGCAGAGAACACATTTCACTGCTGGTTATACTCTGTATAATTTTGTGTATGTGACAAATATAAAAATTTCTTCTTCAAGATGTCAGAGTTGTACTGCCTCTAGTGTTTGTTTCTTTTGGAACTGTAGTAATATGTAGTTATTGGTACATATTTCATGTCGCGCTTAAAAGTGCACCCAGGTACATAAATGCCATGAGACCAGGTAGAAAACATCAAACTGAAATACAAATGTAATATATATATGTATATATAGACATATTGATAATTGAAATTACAAACACACAACAAAATTACTGGGTCAAATTCTTAACTTTCATGTCTAGATGTTTTAGGAACAGCAGGATATTTTAGTATAATAAACATGAACTTTTATTTACAAAATGACTATTGCATGATATGTAAACATTTCTTTGCACAGTGCATTTCAAAGATTAATCAAGATAATAGCCAGTAATATGAACTCTGTTGCAATCTTATTTACAGAATATAGACAATATATGGTCAGTGTGACCAGAAATGAACAGAATAGTTTACCCCAAAATGAACATTAGTCCAACAATTACTCACCCTCACGTCATTTCAAAATACGACTTTCAATTTTTCTTGTTAATTGTTGCAGAGCAACATGTCATTTATCATTGCACAGGCTCAACATGTTCAAACAGGTTTGGAATGACATGAGTTTGAGTTAATGATGACTAAACACTTTTTTGTAAAAAAAAAAATGTTTTGGGTGACTGTCCCTTTAATAGAAAGACCTAACAGGACACAGGAAAGCTAAACCATGACACATTTTTGTTTGAATCTGATATCAGCACATGTACAGGTGAGACATGCACTATGCATTGTCCCAGGAACTGTTGATCAACACTGTGAGAGGTAAATGTCATTCTGGGGTGATTTGGGACACAGATTAGCAATCCATATGAAGTGAGTGATGGGATAAGGCTAGTTTTAGGGATAAGCTTAGCCTTTTGTAAATCTGCCCTCTGAGTAAAGATGACTCCACATCGTGACATTAGTCAGAAGTGAAAGCTGACTGCCTGAAAAAATACAGGGTTTAAATCAAGGGGTGAAATTCAGTGCAACTGCTAAAGGAGGATTTTCACAGTCCCCGCAGGTCGAAGCGGTTTTAAACCGCAGCTCAGGCTGAGGATTAGTCTATACTCAAATAAACAAGCAGTCATTTTGGATTCTTGGCAAGGTCCTTCTCATTTCCACAGATACCCTCCAAGATTGAGGGAATCACATGGGTGAAAAATCTCACCAAATTGGTCAAGAAAATGTCCATGTCGTGTTTCAATCAAAAATCATGAATGATAAAAAAAAATAATGAAAATGACGATTAAGGGAAGAATGGTTTATCATATGATTGTCACCTTATTGTTTTATACACAGTATCCTTCCATACACACGTGTGTGTGTGTGTGTGTGTGTGTGTGTGTGTTGGCATTGACAGTAGATAAGCCAAGTATGGGACTTTGCTTGTCTTGCCTTTTAGTGCAGACCTGCTTCTTTAATTTTCACTCAACACTGTCAGATATACAGTATACACAATATTGTGGTAAATATTTATGACAAATTTCAAATATAAATTTGAAATTACGCATTCAACTTTGATTATGAATAAACTGAATATCCATATATTTTTAACATAAACCTCCTGTTTGACAGAAGATGTAGAAATGTTTTTTTAAGTTATGCATTTATGTTTTAACTTAACTATAATATATAATCATATGCTCTAAGGACACCCTATGGGTTTTATGGAAAGTGAGTAATAATGAAAAAGCATATTTTCTGATCAAATAAAATGAAGATGATAAAATGAAATGGAAATATATATGATTATAAAATGTTATTGATCATCTCTGATTAATTGAACTTGTTCTAAGTTCAAAAGGAATGGCAGATTGAAATCAGTCAGCTAATGGAGTCTTGTTGTAGTCTATCTTGGCTCACTGATGAAAATAGCAATAAATGCTGCATTGCTACAGAATGTTATATGATATCATATTCCCAAATCCAGAAATCTATTTTAGCTCATGTAATGATCAAAAAATGTTTGCATGCAAGTTGTAAATGATTTCTTTGCATAACTGTTAGTGGTGTTTAACAACAATATACAGAGTATATAAAAACAGTGCATTGTCGAACTCACAGATACTTTTGTAGAACACAAAGATCATTTTATGAGGATGTTAATATCCGTACAGCATACAGACAGTCTGCTGACACAGATGTCGGATGTTGTGCTCTTGAGCAAGACACAAAACTCATGTCCCCCCCAAGGCTTACTCCTTTAGCTGACCCTTGTATTTCTTTCATTCTTTCTCTCTTTCTTTTTCATAGAAAAGTTGGTGGAACATTAAGTAATGGCAAACAAGATTATCCTCTTCTTCTTTGTTGTCACTACTTCCTTGAAAGACTAATTACCTTCCTCCAATATCACAAGATCTGCCAACAGCTGTGCTACTAGTTAAACAAAGCCAGCCACTGTTTCTTGTTGTGTTGGTGATGCTGGCAAAGTCATGGTTCACCACTATGAGAGATTTTCACACAAACAATTTTTACGACCTATGTGAGTTTTCAGTGGATAGTAAAATTGAGTAGTCGGGCAGATTTTCCAGTTCCTGTACACCTCTGACAAAACTCTTGTGAACCTTAGAAACTCCTTGGCATCCGAATTGACCCTTTGCTAAGCACCGCCCCTTGGTTACTGTTGCTTTCTCAGACCAAGGAGGTAAAAGCTATCCATTACGCTCTTCCATTTATCTCAGTGAGAATTGCTTAGCTGGCCCAAGTATGGTATGTGATTTAAAACCAGACTATATTGCTCATAGGTGCTCAGTTGTTGATAAAGAATTTTTTATCACTTTAGCCATAGAGGCAATGTGACAAACAGCTCTGGAGCAGCAGGAAGATGACGCCATGTTCACACTGATTACCTGATCATAAGAATGTGCTCAGTCCCAAATGATTTAAGCTGACATCATCCTTTAATATCAAAAGCAGCAGATCAGGTAAAAAAAAAAAAAGTAATTTCCATAGTCTATATCAAGCTATTCAATTATACTATAATATAATGAAATATTTATAATATTGCTTGCAAAAATAAATTTGGTCAGAATATAAGAAGATATTTTAAAGAATTTTGAAGAACCAAACAGTTGTTGGTCCCCATTGACTTCCATAGTAGGGAAAAAAGTACTGTTTGATTACCAGCATTATTCAATCTATCTTCTTTTTTATTCAACGTAAGAAAGAAACTCATGCGACAAATTTTTTTTTGGGTGAACTATTTATTTTAAGAATTGAGTTTTGGTCAGATGTAAGAGTGAGAGTGTCAGATGACTCACCCTTTCTTTCTTCTTTTATTTTGGGGCACCAGATAAGGGATTTCACCTTGACAGTTAAAACAATCAAAGGTAAGAGCTGAAGTGTGAAGACTCACCCTTTCTTTCTTCTTTTATTTTATAAGGGTAACTTGACAGTTAAAACAATGCCCAGATGGTGAAGCATTATTCAATCAGATTACCAGCTGTTTTCAACAGGATCATGTTAAGCGACCAAGCTGAAGGATTTATGGGATATCGGATGTAACTATTATTTTAAGAATTGAGTTTTGGTTGCAGTAACCACTCATGCCCAGATCAGATACCCAGACTCACCCTTTCTTTCTTCTTTTATTTTGGGGCACCAGATAAGGGATTTCACCTTGACAGTTAAAACAATCAAAGAAACAGATTGAGCTGTTTTCAGCTGACCAGTCTGAAGGATTTATGGGATATCGGATAACTTGCAGTAACCACTACAATGCCCAGATGGTGAAGTTACACAATCTACCAGCAGGAGTAAAAACGTTTAGGTCATTTCAAGTAGTGATAAATTATAATGTCATGTTTGATCACTCATTCTACCCAGCTTATGATTGCTAGTAATGCTTTAATCACAGCTTGACTTGATTTGAGCATTATTGTTTTCATATATTGTATGTAATTTATTAATTGTCCTTTAGGTTATTATACACACAATTTTAAATTGAAAAGTAAAGTTGTGAATTGTTTGAGTTTGGTTATGTAAAGCTATAAAGGTTAAATAATTTGAACCTGCCATAGCTGCTGTACTGAGTATGCCCTCTAAAGAAGCATTGTGGTTGGAGGAATACCCATAATCCCTTATTTGATAGAACACGGGGAATTACAAAAATGTGTTTATTAATTGTTATTTAGAATTAAATGTTGACGATATATTTGTTAAGTTTTAAGTCACATTAGTGTGATTAGTGTTCCTTTTGGTTAGGTTTGCCCAGTTCTTTGAATTATCTATATTATCAACAGCGAAGCAATTTTAAGTTTATTAACTTTCAGGGCTAGACAGTTGTAGAAACTTTTTCCTAAAGTCACAATGTTATGGATGTAATGACAGATTTAGTTTTTCTGTATTGTGACATACATTTGGGTATTCTGTCCATCTGTTGTTGTTTAGACGGAGGAAGATATGAATGTAAGACTTTGATTGTAAGAAAGGGTCAGGGTTTAAGGGATTACTAAATAATTGGTCCAGCATCGTCGATTCACCAAGAATATTAAAGCATTTTCATTAATTGAGACCATTTAATAAAAAATTGCAACATCGAAATACTATTAAAAAATAAACAAATGCATGGATGAATTGTTCACAGTAACATCAATAACACACATTTAGAAAATGCATGTTATTGTAATTTAAAGTTGTACTGATAGTTTATTCAACCAAATAATCAACTTTCAACACATTTTTAATGTTGCTTAGGAAGCTTGATTTAACTTAAAATAATAGTGTGGAACTAACAGTGAAAACAAAAACTGCTTACTCTCACCTCTAGTCTAACTTGGCTATAGGACTGGTCAGTAACCTTTTTAAGGCGGTACTTAGTGCAGGATCAATTGTTTTGCAGCTCCTAATACGTGACATCAGTATCAGAAGTGACCAGAGTTTGTCTCTGACACATCAAGCTTATCTCTAGTGGCCAGAAGTTTCATTTTGAGGCTGCCCATCCATCTGTTCTTCACATTTGTCCTCGTGCTTGCACAAGGAGAGCCTACAGGGCTTTCACAGAAGGTCAGCTTGCATCTTCTCCGGCAGCTGACTCACAGTCACCTCGCTGTAGGATGTACCGATCAGCACACAGGCAGTCCTTTGAGGTGGGGTCTGTTGACAATGAGGGTCCGCCTCTGTGCAATGAAGACAAGCCGCATGGCTATCCGCCAGGCCATTGGAGAGTCGAGTGGAATTGCTAGCATCCTTGTTGCAACGTAGAGATGTTTGCCTTAGAAGATCCTTCTCACCAGGCACAGGGCTTCCTTTGCATGGGCTGGAACATATCCGTTTGCGAATCTGAGCGGTGTCCCTGCTCAGAGATTTGCGAAAATTAGGCTTGAATACCAGGTACACCACAGGGTTGTAGATGGTGGAGGATTTGGCAAAGATAGCTGCTAATGCAAAGACTATAGGGGGAACTTCATTGGGTTCCACAAATGCGGCCCACATTGCCGCAACAGCATAAGGGCTCCAGGCTGTCAGAAAACCAATGCACACCGCCACTGAGAGCTATGAGAGAAACAGAAATAGGCCTAACTCATGAGAACATTTCCACACTTTCTGGAGAACAGAAGTAAATGAGCCATTCTTCATTTGTAGTTGCAACGTGCTATCGTACTTTGAAACTGTAGAAATTAAATCCCCCTGCAGTCATTCATTTTATCCCTTAACTCAATCAAAATTATGTAAAAATAATTTTTTCCTTAAAAGGGCTTGAAAATAACTCTACATCCTTTCCTCTTTTAGTATACTGTATATATGGATCCATTAATATACAAATTAATCACATCCTCCACTCAACCACACCAGCTTGGACTACCTGTTCCACTTTCACTCTGATAATTTATGTATTTATCCAGATAGCATGCGGATGTGGGCCACTCAAGGCAATGATACGGCACTGTTGGCCTGCTTATGGCCTGTACAAAACGGATATAATCCTGAAGTGGCCCACACGTAAAATAGCAAAAATGGCCCAAATGTGTCAACTCACATGTGGCCCTCTGTAGGCAAAGATGTGGTGTTCACGGCAATGTGTAATCTGAATGTGAACCCTAAAGTAGCCCATGTGGTAAATAGTAAATAAGGCCCAAATAGTGCCAACCAAATGTGGTCCACCTTTGGCAAAAATGTGGCACAATCGACAAAGGCTAATCAGGGTGTGAGCCAAATGTGGACCAACACTATGTTGCTCTCTGGGCAGCAATTTATTTTTTGAAACATGCTTTTAATGGCAGTTTTATTATATGTGTACTGTGTAGCATAAAAACAGAATTGCACTATAATGATAGCTCTTACTGTCAAGGTTTCTGTTCATTTTTGGACTTTGTTTTCCTTTTGCACCATTTCCCTTATTGTGTTGATTGTATTATTCTGTTTAGGTGTGCCTAGTTAATTATCCTCGTTTAGTCTGAGTACTTAAGTTCACGTATGTTCACTTTGAGTTTGGTTGGCCTTACGTCTACATGTCTTAAATGTTGCTGTGCTACATTGTGTTTGGATTTACCCTTGTTGGATTAAAGACATATGATATGTACAACTTTCATCTTCGTCGTGCGCTCTTTATCACAGAGTAGCCATGACACTTACAGACTTACTGTGTAGGTAGAGTCTGAGTCTACAGCCTCAGCCACTACATCCTCTACAGCCCCTACAAGCCCTGAACGTCAGCGGAGTCTAGGACACATAGATGAACCCCAGAGACAGATGCCCAGTGAGGACCCCGTATATAAATGTATATTTAGGGTTTATTTGGCTCATCATTAGCTCGAATGTGGCTGTGCAGTGGCCTGATTGTGGACCACTGCCAAAGTGCCACCAATCCATGCAGCATGTGGGCCACATGAGGAATGTGGGGAAGACCAGAGTTTGAATAAAAATCAACTGTGGCCCACATTAGGGCCAGTTTTGGTTTATTTGGTTGCCTTACATGTGGCAATGCTAAGGTTTAATTGAGGGACAAATCTGGCAAACAGGATCGACTGCTCAAATTGCAGTATTCCACATGCTATGTGGGCCGGAGCAAGGTGTTGGATCTTGGCCAGTTCTGCTTGGTTTATTCATGGCTAACATTGGGCCTTCTTTTGGCTTACTTGTGGCCCAAATCTGGAAAACAGGAGCGGACCACCCAAGTGCCATCATTCCACGTGGTATTTGGGCAAGATGAATGTGTCAGGTGTGGGCCTTATCTGGGCCTCGGGGATTTTGCTATCTGGGTAATGCTATATGCATAATGCATTTAATTTTCTCTCTACAACATTAGATGGGTAATGGTAATTTAAATCATTAGCCATTGTTTTCTGTAGTCCAGTCTGAAAATATATATTTTAAATTACTCTGCATGTCATTGCACCCGGTCCTTTAAGCAATGATGCTTTGCACCTTACCTTCACAATAAGGATATGGACATTTGTTGTCTTGGTCTGTGGCGACACATGTTGCTGTACGGCCTGCCGTGACCCTCGTACAGTGATGAGGATCAGTATGTAGGAGAAGAGGATGATGGCAAGAGGCAGTGCATAGCAGAAGAGGAAGAGACAGATAATGTAGGACATGGACAGAGCATCCTGGCTTGGTGCATACCTGAAAGAGAGGATAGGACATGTCAATGGCGATGGTAATCAGGGGCACCGCTGGAGTTTCTGTGGCCTCTTGTTTATTTCCTTGGGCTGAATAAGCTCAAATTGTTAAAGTCACTGGGCCACAGACTGAGAATTTTTGGGGGCACATGAGCCGCAACCCCCGTGGCCACATGGATAAGGTACTGGCTTCCTAAGCCAGGGACTGTGGGTTCTAGACCCATCTGTGGTGAGTTTAAGCAGAGTGGTTAAAGAGCATAGCCCAGAGGTTGATGAATCAAAACCATCCTCTGCTAAAACTTGTTCACTTACGTATAGGGGTGTAACGGTACACAAATATCACTGTTTGGTACGTATCTCAGTTTTAATGTCACGGTTCTGAATGATTTTCGGTACAGCAGAGGAAAAAAATTAAAAAAAACGTTTTAATAACAGTGGTTTACTAAACAAGTTTATCTTTGTTTAAATACATTAAGTTTGAGGATAACACTTTACTTGAAGGGGTGTGCATAAGACTGACATGAAACCATCATAATCATGATATGACACGTCATGAATACAAAGGAGGATTTATGCATGTTTATGCCAACTGTCATTAAGTGTCATTCGCTCAGTTATGTCATTTTTAATGCAAATATTACATTATTTGACTTAAACCTGACTTAACCATACCCTTACCCCTAAGCTAAGCCCATAACAAAGACATCTCAAACAATGTCATCTTTGCATTGAAAATTACATAACTGAGCGAATGTCACTTAATGACAGTTGTCATAAACATGCATAAAAAACCTTGTGTCGTGTCATAATTATGAAGGTGTCATGTCAGTCTTATGCACACCCCTTCAAGTAAAGTGTAACCAGTTATAGTTTAAATTTTGTTGGTGATAAAAATCTACCTCAGCTTATGCTTAAAACTATAGGGAGCCCTTTTACAATTAAGGTTACAATTAGGCCTAACGCAGCTGGACAAACACAGCTGGACAAGAATTAACTAATAATGACACTTAACAAGGACAGGAAACAAACCAAATATGGACACAAGAGGCAGGAACACATGACACACATGACAGATGACTGACATAACTCCCCCCTCCCGGAAGGCACGGCCCGCGGTGTAACCGTTCCACCGGGGAGGAGGGGTGGGCACGGGACGGGGGCCTCCAGAGCGGAACAGATAGGTCGGCCGAGGCAGAGTGGGGAGCTCCGGAGGCCATGGCAGGTGGTCCTTGTGGTCGTGACCTCGTCCCTCGGCCTGGCCACTACAGCTGGAGCTTTACTACCCCCCCCCCCAAAAAAAAATACATGGGGTAGCTAGGGGGTATCAGGAACCCTCCGGGCTTAAGTAAAAAACAAGAAGCCCTCTTAGGGCTAAACACACAGGGCAGGAAAAAAGTCAGGGGCTGGTCAAATATGGCGGCGGCCGGCTGGCTTGACCTTGGAATGGCTCTCTTGGCCGTAACCAGGGAACTGGATCCATGGTCCTGAGAACGGCACTCCTGGCCGAAACTGGCAAACTGGATCAACGGGATTGAGCGGCGGCCAGTGGGCTTGATTCGGCGGTGGGCCAGCGGTCTTGAGTAGGTGGCGGATGGTGGTGGGCTTGCCACATTAACACTGAGCTGGTTTACCACATTAACACTAGAATGGCTTGCCACATAAATTGCAGGCGTGGGTGAGACGCGAAAGGCGGCTGGCATGAGAGACTCGCGGCCAGCGGACTCGCGACACTCGCGGAGATCCCGTTGAACTCCCACGCAATATCCGCGTGCTATGGCAGGATTACGAGCAGCGACTTCCTTGCCGCAGGACACAAACAGGAACAAAACAAAAAAAAAAAAAAACGAACAAACAAAACGAGGTGAAGGGGCGCCGCTTACTTTCGATTTAGGTCTGGTCTTCTGTCACGGTGCACACACGAGGGACACATGAGGGACTAACGAGGAACACAGAGATGAGGATAAACTAAAAATAACAGTCTTTAATGTAGACAAACAAGGCAGGGCAGGGCAGGGCAGGGCAAGGCAAGGCTGACATCAACAGGAACGAGTAGACCAGACTCCATCAAGCTGAACAGACAGGACTATAAATACACATTATAAGTAGACAAACACAGCTGGACAACAATTAACTAATAATGACACTTAACAAGGACAGGAAACAAACCAAATATGGACTCAAGAGGCAGGAACACATGACACACATAACAGAGGACTGACATATGGGAACCAGTTCCATATTTTAGGCCTCATTCCTTTGGCTATTCCACAGTCCAGTCGTAAAAATCCTCTTAGTCATGAAACTAAATCAGTGCTGCATGAATGTTCTGAGGAGCTGTTGGAACAGAAATTGATCTAGATCACTATGTTTGTGTTATAAAATACAATTTAAATGTCACTGAATCACCTGACTAAGACCAAGTATTGGAGACACATGAGCCCCAGCCACAGTGGCCTAGTATATAAGGAATTTGCTGAGACAAGCCAGGGATTGTGGGTTCAAGTCCCATCTGCAGTCTAATCTTTGAGAAGTTGCAGTTAATGTGGGCCTAAACCTGTTCTGGGAATGGTAAAGGTGTAAAAGTGAAAGAATGCTTGGCCTATAACCCAGGGGTTGGCGGATTCTTTCCTTATAAAAAAGGCTCAAACCCTAAATCAAGAGCATATTCCATGGTCCAGATGTGAAACACAAAACCTCTGGCACTATACAATACGGCATGAATATTTGGCAAAGTTGCTGAAGTAGATGGCTTTGTTTGTTTGCCTTGTTGAAATATCTAGCTTGAAAGTGTAGCTGAGCCAGCTGACCGAGACAGAAGATTATTGGGGACAAAAGAGCCACAGCCTGATTTTCATGTCTGCACTCTACTATGAACAAAGGCAACAATTTCTAAAAATAAAACCATATAAAGGGATGAGTAATTTTGTTAGAGACTGCTCCATGTTATCTCAATAGAACATTCAGTGCAATAGATTACTTTAAGAAGTGCGTCATTTTTTGATGATAAAATACTTTTTTCCTTTTCCAGTTCATTTTGCAACTATAAATAAGCCATTTGTAGGTTGACTGTCCAAAAAGTGAAAAGTAAAATGTTTCTCTGTGGGCATTATAAAACTATCAAAGTGATCACATTTACATTTTTTCCTTGGCAGATTATAAAACATTCTGGTGGGACCCGAGCCATATTTCGACACCAGAATATCAGTATCTAGACATGAATAGGGCTCTTTTGACTTGGGTCTGTATGCAACTATACAGAAAACAAACACAACACACACACACACACACACACACACACACACACACACACACACACACACACACACACACACACACACACACACCACACACACACACACACACACACACACACACACACACACACACACACACACACACACACACACACACACACACACACGTTTGTTTTTGTGAAAATTGCGGACATCCCATAGGTGTAATGGTTTTTATACTGTACAAACTGTATGTGCTATTGCCCTACACCTAAACTTAGCCCTCACGTGAATCTGTGCATCTGTCCCTCTGTATGATTTATAATCATTTTTAAAAGTGGGGAAATTGGGTAATGTCCTGAAAAGTCACCTTCTCCTTGTAAGTCTGCTCTCTCTGCTGCCCTCAGGAAGACGTCTCCGCAGCATCCGATCTCGCACTAGCCGACTGAGGGATAGCTTTTTCCCTCAGGCTATCAGGCTAATGAACAGCAAAACCTAATACACCCTACAGCACACTCCCACTTTACAATATGCACTTCACATTAACACAGTTCAACTGGACTACACGCACACACTGCACTAATACAACAACCTATCTGCTACCACTGGATACCATCCAATGTACATCCATGACATTGCGTATCCGGATTATGTATAATCTGTTGCACCTTCGCATATTATTGTGTGTGTATATATGTGTACATAATGTAGAATGTGTACATACGGTACATAACGTGTATTGATAACTGTAAATATGTCTTAAAAAGTACACTGTGTGTATGGGGTATATGTATGTGTATTCTGCACATTGTCTTCTGTATAAGTCTGTAAGTATGTACTGTCTATATTTAAATTGTTTCTGTACTGTCTGGAGCACTCTCTCAAGCATTTCACTCACCAAGGCACATGTGCTGTGGTGATGTGACAATAAAAGTGATTTTATTTGATTTAATATATATGTCATACCCTTGTTATTATACAAATTGATGTCCTCATGTGTCACACACACACACACACACACACACACACACACACACACACACACACACACACACACACACACACACACACACACACACACACACACACACACACACACACACACACACACACACACACACACACACACACACACACACACACACACACACACACACACACACACACACACACACACACACACAAACAAGCTCTTAGAACACCTGGGCAACTACAATGCCCAGACAATCACACAGAAAACCCTAGTATTGTGGCAGCGATTTGCGGTGGCACTAAAAGCATATAAATTACACACATCACCTTTAGACTGACTTTTTGGCTTGCTTTGTCTGTATTTCTGAGAATCTTTTAGTGCTCCCATTAACATCCTCCCAAGCACTTACCAGTCTATGCAACATGCTGTCCCGTAAGGTTCAGGGCCATAGTGACCCCATTTTGCCAAGGGACCCATAGCAAACACCATGGCATAGCACCACACCCCCACTATCATCAGACAGGCATGAGAGTAGGAGAACTTGTTACCTAAAGGAAAGCAAAATCACAGAATTATTTACTTAGCACAAACAAAGTTTTGATCACTCTTCAATGTTTTATACAGTGCTAGAGAATACCACATAGCCTATAAAAAAACTGAAAATGCATTTTGAAACCAATACTTTTTTCTTTTAGAAGCACACCACGTCCTGTTGCCCCAATCCATTAATTTCCCACATGTGCTTACGAGTGAGCGATTCTGTACCAAGAAAGCATACACTGTGATAAGATGAGTTATCGACCAAACACCAGTCATCCTTATTCTTGTAATTTGTCAGAATTACATGAATAAAATATGTTTATGTCTATTTGTTTTTTTAAAGTAGGCCATAGAACATTGAAGTCATGAACAATATGTGCTTTAGGGGTGAAAACCTGTATGTAAGATTATCATGATGAACAAAAAGTTTCTGTAATAATCAAAAAGCCAATCAAATTATTTTAGGGTTTGGTCAAGGAAACCAGGGATGATATCATCCATACTGGCCTATAAAAATACAGCTCTGCAGCACTATATAAGGCTTGTCCTTGTCAAATGGGTCCAAGCAGGACCTCAAAGCAATCATATTGGCTGAAAGACCTTTTAATGGGAACCTTGATCTATGCCTGATTAGAACCTTAAAGTTAAATTCGTGATGTATTCTGTCATATGAAAATATGACTAATATTTTATTTTAAATACATGTATAACAGTAATTTACAGAAAATAAATAAAATGCAAAATGAAACATTTCTCTCTTTTTTATTAAAGTTTCAGCATACCAACCTTACATATTTCTAGCTTGCTAGCTTAGGCCTCTACAAGTCATTTATCATAGACATACAATATATGCAATCTTCACGCATTTGACATTAGACATTACAAACCTTGACCCTACATGGACCTGTTTCATTGGATGGACCAAACTGTTTATGAAACCATGGTATACATGCCGCGCATTGTGTGGAAAACAATTTTTTTTTAACCTGGGAGAGAGTACGGCCAATTCGGCCAATCACAATGCACCGGATAGCTGGCCAATCACTTCTCAGAAAGATGATCTTTGTAAAAAATCGGCGCGTTTCAGAAAGGCTAGGCATAGAGGAGCAACAATAATGTACAGTTTGTGGAAAATAATGTGTTTTTTTAACCTCAAACCACGTAAACACATTGCATTACACCAAATACACAAAATAATGTTCTTTTTAGCAACGTCACATGACCCCTTTGAAATACTTTTAAATTGATGAGATCCTCTGTTAAGCATATATGGCAGTACACAGGCTGCATACGTATGTGTGTGTCAGCTGAGCAACTACCATTGAGATGCATGGAAATGCTTATGCACTTTTGGTTAATTTCAAGGGCATTTTAAGAATGTTGGTTAATGCGAGACGTGATCAAAGCAGTCAAACGCGTCTGTCTAGTGCAAGCTTACACATGCAATATGGAAAAAGTAGCACAGTGGAATTAAATTGTTTTTTCTGTGCAAACAACCCCCAACAGTGCTTCCACAACAAACTATAATATACTCTATTACTCTATTATTATGACATCTATCAGTGACAGAGCTAAACACTCACAACCTATCTGGCAACATGCCCTCTAACATAAGGCTTTAACTGCATCTCAAATATGTTTGCTTCTCTTCCACCTACAGAATTCATCTGTTCACCTGCTGTCCTCCTTGCCATCTTAATCTCTGTTCTCAAGCTCACCCACATGCTGTTAAACTGCTCCTCTCTCCCACACACACCTTCATCTTTTCAACAGTCAGTCAAATGCTGAAACTGACAAAGCTAATGAACTCTAATGAGGCCAAGCGCTCCTGTCCAGACGTGGGAATATTGACCAAAAGCCGAACGAACACTGGTCATCTAGAGCCTGAGAAAAGGTAGAATATCCAATAATCACACTGAAAGACATAAGGTAATGAATTTCCCCTTGGGGTGCATCGTGGCAGGACAGAAGGGATTCATGCAGCAGCATCCGATTCTTAATTAAGATATGGAGGAGGGCCAGGGAGGAAGATAAATGCATTGTGATTTGAAAGGTGTTGAGGAACAATACCGTAGTTTGGGAAGCAGACTTTGAGGCAGCAGACGGACGACAGAGCGGTGAGATTCGTCAGGCTGGATAAACCGAAGAGGACGCCACATACAGCATAGCATAAACATGTCAGCTCTCCAAACAGCCACCTGAGACAACGAGAGAGAGGCAAGTAAAGAAGAGTGTTCAATAAAACCATCTTTACGTTACAAATATGACACAGAAGCCAGTCTTAAATGGCTGAAAAACATTGCCACAGAGTGTGGATGTGTAGTATTTAAACAGAAATAACATGGAAATCAATCACATGCACATTGTTAAGGAAGCCAGTTAAAAAGGAAATAACTGAATAATTGTTAATAATTGAAAAGCTATTCATTAAAACTTTTTTTCACAATTGTGACTATTTTGACTTTCTCACAATGTGACTTCATATCACAATTGAAATTATTTCTCGTTATTACTATTTTTTTAAATGTTGTATCGCATGAGTCACAACAATGCATTTATTTCTTGTAAAGATAATACAAGAAATAAATATATAATTTTTAATCTGTTACCATGTGACTAAAATTTGACTGCATATTTCACAATTGCTACTTAATTTCTATAACTGCAACTTTATTTCTTTTAAATGTGATTTTATATCTCACAATATAATTTTAAACTTAATAATTTTACCATTTTATTTCTTGTGATTGTGATTTGTTATCTCACAGTGTGATTATATGTCTTTCAATTGTGACTGTATCTCAACAATTGGTCATTTATTTCTCACGTTTGCAACTTTATTTCTAGTTATTATTATATCACCTCACATTATAATTTTATATCTCACAACTATCATTTTATTTCCTTTGTTTTTTTTATTTCACAATGTGGTTTTATGTCTTATAAATGTGATTATATCTCACAATTGCTAATTTATTTCTCATGTTTGTAGCTTTATTTCTAATTATGATATTATATCTGATAATATAATTTTATACCTCACAGCTACCATTTTATTTCCTTTATTTTGTTTTTCTTATCTCACAATGTGATTTTATGTCATACAATTGTGACTGTCATCCCAGAATTTCCATTCTAATTTGACCATTATTTCACATTATTATGACTTCATATCTCTAAATATAATTGCCTTTATTTATTGTGATTGTGATTTTTAAATCTCACAATGTAATTTTGTGTCTCACAACTGTAATTTTTCTTGTAATTATTGAAACATTATATGTTGCAATTGTGACTTTTCCTCAAAATAAATACAACACAATGAAACTATATATTAAAAATGTATCTCAGAATTATCAGTTTTATTTTTACCCTTGAGATTAAAAAAGGCTTCCATACGTTGATGATTCTAGTACCAGCACATTATCTAAAACAGCAATGTCTAACACTGTGTCTCAACCATCCGCAGCATGATAAAATGTCATAAAAAGCTGTACTGTTGGTTGCTTGTAGGTGTTCCTATTCAACTGCAATATCTGTATAAAATTAGTCACATTGTGGCACAGTGTTAGACAGTTCTGCTGCAGCTTTGGTCCTGTGTCAATGAAATGACACATCAGAGCTTCTTTAGACTCTGTCTCTGATACAGTGAGCATGTTTTAGTATAGACTTATTGTGGCGTCTGCCTACTTGTGAGCAAAGGCCGATGGAATCGCCAAGGGAAAGAGAGTAACTGTCATCCCAAGGTCACTAATAGATAGATTTATGATGAAGAATTCTGCCGGCTTGAGAGATGATCTCTTACGATACGCAACAAGGAGCAGGATGCCATTTCCCAAGAGTGACAGAATACCTAAAAAGAGAAAGAAATGCAATTGGTGAATAGTCACTACCACAAGCACTTTGTTTGTCTTTGTTCTAACACCCTGCAACCCCTATTTTACTGTTTTGGTATTGTTCTGACAGCTTGGCAAGACCTGAAACTGCTATGATTTATTCTGGCACTTTACGATTTTAAGTCACCCTTTAAACTGTCATATGTCCTCTTGCTCAGTTTGCCAATGACCTCTGAAGTTTTGATCTAGCATATCTGTAGACTTTAACGTTCACAATATAGCTGTATCTCAAGCATCAAACTTAGGATAAAATCACTTACCAAATGCATAAATATAAGTGTTACATGATTGTGCTCCAATATTTAACGAGGTGGAATTAAACACAAATATATAGTTGTGGCATTAATTTGTAGACCAGCCATCAAGGTTACTTTGTCATGGGTTCCCTCATAAATTACATGTTGGTTTTTAAAAAGGTGGTTTTAGATTTATGATTTAGATTTTTTTTTCAGTTCAGTAAATGCATAACCTCACATCCTTGTGGTAAGTTTTGTAATGTTTATTTAGCAATATTTCTATCATGACAACTCTCTGAAGGTTTTAGCATGGTAATGGAGATGAAAATGTTAATGGAATTGGTCATAATTGATCTGCTACGCTGCTGCTGCTGAATAGCTGTAGTTGTAGATTATTGCTGCTGGTGCTGCAAGCAAGTACAGGAACGTGCTGTTTCCAGTGCATTCAGCGATACAGTGGTGTGAGTGTTTAAGAGCTACTGCTGCCGCACAAATAGCATATAAAATAACCCATAGCAGATCTATACAGGTGGAGCTGGGGAGGGTGTAGGGTTGAACGCGTGCTGAAAAATGCTCAGTGCTAACAAGGCATTTAAAAGCAGTAAGCTCATTGGCTGCATATGCAACATGAACCAATCAGCTTGTGCCAAGTCGTTTAATGCTGTGACTAACATCAGTTACGTTAAGAACCCATCAGCCTGCGCCATCTAGAGTTTCATGACAGAACTTAGCATTTTCCAGGCAATGATGTAAAGTGATGAAACCTCTGCAAATACCATGAGGTTCAGACAAGTCATCATCAAGTGCAAATCACAGCTAACCATTCTATGAATTAGCAGTTTAGAGACAACAATAAAGACTGAGCATTAAGGTCATGCTTTTAAAATGTAGTGTGCTTATTCTAACATGAAGCATATTTTGGTATCTGGGTCAGTGAAATTTTGTCCTCTGCATTAATTTATCCAAACATTGAAAATGCAATTCATAATGTAAATACAATGTCTTTGATATTTCTCTGCTAGGATAAAAAAGTTTTTAATTTCTGAATTAATAAAATTAATTTTAATAAAGTAAAGATGGTCATAAATTCTGTCAATAAAGTGTCAGGGAGACAACCTTCATGATAACATAAGAAACACATATTTATTAAAAGGATGAAATTCTTGAAAAGACAACTTTGTCTTTTGATGTCATCTTTAATAATTCATGAGGGGAAAGTATATAGTACAAAAATAATATTTGTCATATTGTGCAGCCATCAAAGTCATGTAGTCCGAACCAGCATGCAGAAAGGACCCCTATACGCCCTCATGGTTTTGTATCAAGGTCAAGTCTCCTAAAATATTAAGTAATGAGAGATCTTTATGACAATGACAAGTTAGTCGAGGCTGTAAAATATCAATAATAATTAATGGTATTTATAAAAACACACATGATAAACCAACATGAATAGATCCTTCTCCTCTCTTTCCCTCAACTTTCCTGTCTCTCGACTGTTCTATAAATAAAAGGTAAGAAGTCCATAAATAATGTAAAAACTATCAGTTGTAAGTGAAAGGACTCACAGAAGGTTATGTATACAGAACCCATGAAGACATCGTGCTCCTTTGGGATTTTGGAAGCAAAATGGGAAGTTTCCGTGCTATTTCCCATCTGCAGAAAAAAGAAAAGACAAGACAAGAAGTTTAGATGAACAGTGTGGAAAGGATGAGGCTAAAGCTGTGGTAAAACAAGAACAAGTATTAAGCATTCATGAGCGAGCTGAGGGTTTTCAGGGCTGAAACTGGGGACTTGGTGGTTCAATGAGCTTTTTGGTGAGTCCATTACAATGAGATTAGCAGCTCATCTCTCGGTGAAAAGAGCCAGATTCCCACTCGCAGCCAATGCCAACACAAAAATGTCCAGTCCAATTGTTTTATGGAACATGTACTGGAGGTAAAGGGAATGAAAATGGGTTTCTTTGAGGATATGGAAAGAAAATAAACTCTAGTTCAATTTGTCCACTGAAATGGAAAATCATTTTTTTGTGATGTGTTTCTGAAATATCATTTATTTTTATGTTATTTCCACCACATCTCATATTATGCATTGTGCTTAAAAGAATAATATCACTTTTAAAATGTAAATACTGTATAGTGTAACCAGTGCTGGGTAGATTACTTGAAAATTGTTTGTTACTGATTCCAAATTACATAAAAAATATTGTAGTCTATAATATAGTCCATTATATTACACATTTTAGGTAATCTAGTCAGACTACTTTTGACTTAACACGTTTATCACTTTGATTTAAATAGAATGATCTTGTTCCATATTGATATAAAAATACAAAGAGAAAGAAAATATTTTTCATTTGTTGTGATTAACAACATGAAGTATATTAAACATTACATTGTCAAAAGTTCCCAAACTGCAGGGAGTTTGTGTGTTTAACAAAAACTAAGAATTAGGGAGAATCAATAAATTATGAATACTTTTTTTGCTATTGTGTTGAAGTATTTAAATGTTGGAATCTGATTATGTAATCCAGATTACATGTAATCAGTTACTACCCTGCACCGCATTTATGATGAATCCAATAACCAATGTCCTGCCGTGAGTGCCACAAGGGAGGTTGAGATTTTGAGCGAAAACGTCTTAAAGTACAGTCTATTTGTCTCATAAAACATTCAGAAGACTTGAAATAACACACACAAATCATATGCATTATGTGTATTGTACTTTCATGTGCATTTTGGAGCTTGACCGTTACAATCATCATCCTCTCATTCTTGTGCTTCATGAATTCACAGATTTTACAACTTGGGCAAGAAATAATGAAAGCACATTTGAAAGTATAAAGAATAAATTATGAGGACATGGGAACTATGCAAATAGTATATGACAGTCTGTGTGGCTTTTGCGTAACAAAAAAAAAAGGGGGGGGGGGAGTTTTTATTGCATTTGTTGGTTCTTATAAAAATCAACCCTTGAGACATAAGAACCCATATATAAACAGTCAAATATGGAAAAATCATGAAACTAAAAACAGCTATGTAACAAATTGTTTGCCTGGGGAAATAGCTAATAAAGTTTCATGGTTATTAAACCAAACATTTGACCACAGAATACCACAATTGTCCGATCAGAATCAAATGTCCAGAGTGCCGTCTTTTCCCTCTCAAAAGATAACCCTTTTCCCCACTAGAAGCTCACAAAAGCTTTCTTTGTTCCCTGTCCTTAAATCCTCCTGAAAACACACACATACAGTATTAACACTCATACAGGCCATGTGTATATGTGTGTGTGAATAGCTTACTCAGAATAGAGACATAAAGATGTCTGTACACTGATATCCATTCAAAGGCAAAGCCTCTTACTATCTATACAGAGCCGGAGGAGTCGATGACCAAACTGTGCAAACGGCCTACTTTCTGGAGGCTGATAAACGTCAACTCAGCTGTTATGAACTGGAAGAGTGATGCTTCAGCTTGTGCCTGAGGTGTAGGGACACAGCTTGCATCTCTGTCAGGATAACGAGTCACCTTCATACAGATGCAAGCAGATACAAATACCGATCGGCATGAAAGATTAGTATAATGCAAATCAATTTATAATACGGGATTCTTGATTTGATTAGTGGGCTAGAAATATTACAGAATGGCAATTCTGTCTACTTTTCTTTGTTTATAATTTAAAAAACATTGTTAATAACCACATTTAAATGAATACAAAGCTAATTTTTAATGTTAATTTTTAATGTGTTTTCACATGCATATTGGTTTTCACATCCAATATGGTGTTTTATGTGTTCATAGTGCTAAACAAAGAAGGACATCACTTACATGCTGACAGTCAAATCCAGTAAAAACACAATCTGTCCAGCATTGTGTTTCAGGTCATGCTGGCAGGCTGTTCTCCATTCACTCTGAAACAACTGCATGCAGCCAGACATCAGTTTTCTGTTTGTCTGTGTTTTATTTTATTTAATGGTTGACTGCAGAAAGGGTACATGTAATCTGACTTAAAAGTACATTTTGTTATGTGAACTGAGGACAAATGCTCTTTCTAGAATATTCTAATATTTCATGGAATGTTCTTATTAAAAGAAAGTGATAGCCATAATTCAATGTCAGGCATAAAAACTATAAAACTGTAAGAAATACAGGCAGAATCTTACATAATGCAAGTAAAAAAAAAAAATCATGTACAAAGGAAATTGCTCAGGATGCATATAATTTTTTTTTAATTGTCATAATTAATTATTCTTTGTAACACTATTTCTTAGTCAACTTGAATTTTTGAACTCAAAATGTATTGTTCAGCCGCACTGTATGTGATTAGTTGACTTTATTACTAAATAAATAGCTAACTACATGTCTAACTACATTTAATTCACTTCAAATGATAATTATTATGCATGTCTGAAATATCTTAATAAATAAATCCTCATTAATACATTTCCTCATTTTTTACTCATGTCAGTTATTTAAATGTAAAGTCATTTTGTCTTTAATGAATGATCACATTCAAAAGAATCAAATGTATTGGGTTTAATTACGTTCAACAGTGTGTGTAGTTGCAGACAGTGTCTCTTTCTGATTCTCTCTGCTAAATGCATTCGGGATTACATGAATGCAAACACTCAACACTGCAGTGTAATTTATAAATAAGCTCTTTAATTGTTCTTCGTTTACCGTTGATTTATGTGCTGTTTAATTTGTTGTCACTTTTATTACTTTGTTCTATTCAGAGCTTTTTCATTTAAAAACTGTTGATTTCCACCGTTGCTGACCTAAACTTCAACAGTAATGCATCTCCATATAGTCCTAAACCATAATGAAATAACTTCTGCTGCATTATAATCTGACTTTGATTCATATATCATTAATAACAGAATTTATAATAAATATTACATTTAGGATGAGTTATGATAAATTCTACTCGAATCTCCATAATGTTAAATCAAAAAGTTTTCTGGCATATCAAACTGTACCTCTTCCTATGAACTCAAATAACAAGTTTATTAAACATTTTAGAAATATGTTAAGGCAACAGTTGCACATCATAAAGAATGGCTAAGGGTAATGTCAACAGTGCTGAACAAATTAAGTCAGATAAGTGTATTAATAGGTTAACAGCATCATCTTTTACACTGCAATAAATTCATCAGAGAAACTAAAGATTTCCACTTAAGCAAATTGTTTATTGGCAAACAAGATTTTTTAATTTGTCACAATTTCAGTTGTAAATATTGTCAATGTGAAATAAATTCAGCAATCTTTGCCTCTGGCGAAGCAAAGATATTGGATTTGTGTAATAGTTTATATAAAAGTGCTTTAGTAAAAAAGATGAGCTTCTAATATTACATAACAAGTGACAACAAACAAGGGCATACAATAATCCCAAAATGATAAATGGATAATTTCTTCGTGCTGGAACGCGTGCTGGGGCTAGCAAACCCTTAACAAATCAACATATTGTTCCTCATGAAGCTAGTGTTCAAACAACTCTGTTTGATTAGGGGTTTCCCAAACTTTCTTGTGAGCCGAAGACTAAGTATCTAATAGAAATGACCCCGAGCCTGTGGGTACATTTGTGCAAAATGATACTGCATTGCTTGTAACACGATTCACTGCACTTTAAACTAAACTTTAAAGTAAATTATCAAGTGAGTGTCTCTAAACAAGGCATTTTGTTTTCTTCCAACCTTTTAAATGTCACTTTGGCAACATTTTATTGTGTTGGTTGCTGTTCGTATCGTGGCAGTTCGGAAATTAAGTTTCCAGTGAGTGGCACTATAAGGTTAATGCTCTGTCGCATTTGAAAGTAGCGTCTCACCTACATTAAACCTGACCGATAGTGCTTACAAAAGCAAATGTGAGCTAAACATATATTTGCTGAAGCAACTATGTAATTTTAGCTTGCTTGTACGAGGCTTTTAGTTGTTTTGTGGAGTGTTGTGACTCGAGTTTCACAAGACGCGTTCCTGTGATAGAGCAAATCTGTACCAGGTGAGCCACCGAGCAAGTTTACCATAGCAAAAAAGCCATACATATGGACAGTAGTGGGTAGAAACTGATTACGTGTAGTCTAGATAATGTAATCAGATTCCAAAAATAAAGTACATTACATTTTTAAATGCTCATAATCATATTACAGTTACTTTTTGTGGATTACACGATTACATATTAATCACAACATGGCAGTAACTTATTGATGATCGCTAATTCACATATTTCCAATGAGCCTTGGTTTAAAAAGCCATGCATGCTAGATAAATGTAGTTATTTTGTACAGTGAGGCTCCATGTATGGTCTTTCAAGGAAGACTAACCATCACACTGTTGTTTGCTGAGCTCCTGCACGCTCATCTCACATGATTCCTGCTCTGTGACAGTGAGAAGACTCATTACCAGCTCACGCTGATCACGTCTCTCCACCTGTATTCAAATCCTGAAAGAGTAATTTCATCAAAAAGCTGTCATAATGCCAGAACCAGTTTCCTGCTCAAGACCTGGATAGAATGTAATGAGTATTACCCTAATAAGCTGAAGAAACAGATGAGCCCTGGCTTGAGACTGCACAGATGGGTTAGAAACTACTAGACATTCATACTATTCAGAAATGAGTTAACGTTTGACGAGTTTGATTTAGAAATGAGAAAACTTTTCTACTTTTCTATTTTGTTTCGCTTATTATTTGACATGGACCTAACGAAGAAAAATGCAAACATATGAAATAAACATCTGTTGGTGTTTAGCATTTGAATAATTATGTAATTAGCATATACATAATTTACTACTACACACCATTGAACATTTCAACATCTGGAGTCCAATCATGTACTTGCATCAATGTGAAACTGTTAAACCGATCATTCTCCCAAGAATAACCGTTATTAATTTAGTCTCCTTTGTCATTTTAATTTCTTTCATTGATATGCTGCAGAATGTCTGAGCTGAGTCAGTCTCTCTCTCTCTCTCTCTCTTTTATTGTATTTTTTTACCATTTTATCATAAGTGCAATTAGAGAATCTTTTACAGAATTGTATATACAATTACTTATGCTTTTTTAAGTTGAAGTTTGGATTTATTGTATTGTTAGTTGAATCAGTATCTGTTATGTAACACCCTCTTAAATTCATACATTTAAAATACAATCAACAATATGCTTCAGGTTTTCTTTGACTAAAACTAGACTAAAATGTTGAGACTTTTAGTCTAGACTAGGTTGACTAAATATGATAAAAACTAAGAAGGACATTTAACACAGGACTAAGACTAAAATTGAAAATAGCTGACAGAATGAACACTTATCACACCAGCTCAGACCTGCTCCACTTAGTTAACTGAAGTAGTAAACACTACACAATTAATTCATGGTTATTGCTGTGTCATGCATGCAGTTACGAAAATTAATCAGTAGCTATGTTGCCATCCACCTATTTTATGGAATTTTGGAATATCGCATAAAAAAAATGCTGGATGGAAACGCCAAGATGCGCATAAATTATAAAAATGTGCATAATAACTTATGCGCACAATTGAGTAGGATCAACTTTTTATCCGCTAAGAAAAATACGCATAAGCTACGATGCATACACGTTTACCGAATAAATTCCACCATGCACATCAAAAAAGTCATGTGACTTTGCACGATGGGATGGGATAACGACTAATCAGCGGGCCGATCTCGTTGCACAGCATCTTAAATGTTGTTTTGGTCGTTCTGAAATGCCTGAGCAAAGTCTGTCATCAAAGTATTTCTGTATAAAAGTCTTACTCAACTGCATTCCCAAACAGCAGGCATCCACCTCCGAAAGCAATGACAGCATGTGTTGTGTTTCATCTGCTCGTAATGAGGAGCAAGTCATTTATCATCTGTGACATTTCTTATATTCAGTGGCTTCTCCTATAGTGATATTTAGTGCCAGTTTATTATGAAGTGAGGATTTTGTTCTCTCTGATTCTGACTCGTTGGATGGAAACTTTACTCGCAATATAACGGTGCTTTATTGGAATATTGTTTGATGCAATATTCCAGTTTTGCACATAAGTTAAATTCGCATCTTTGGATAGAAACATAGCTACTGAGTGAATTTATTTAAATTCTGAATAGAGTATAGCCTAGAAAGCACGCAAAGAGAGCTTCCCTTCGCTGAAAAGCTGCCACTCATCTCTATGCATCGCAATGGCAATAAAGTTTTAATCAGAGAAGCTCTACACTGCACAACGGATCTCTTATTTACATCGCATCTACAGTTTGTTATAATGAGAGTATTGGCAAGAGTGCAAAACAAATCTCTTAAATTAAACACCTCGGATTGGCCGTTATGTTCAAGAAATCAACAGATGTATCTGTAATTGTCTATATTGCTACACTGCAAGAAGTGTTAAATAGAAACCATTAACCAGTGAATTGACAGGACTGGTTACATGTTTGTGCTGAGAAAATAAAACCTTTGGGGAAAAAAAGATACTGCAAAAGATACAAACAGAATTTACATTTTAGGTGATCTTTACCTTTAGGATAATGATTTCACACCTACTAATGGGCCACAGCATTGCTGTTACTGTGTAACTGTGCTTTGAGTGTTTATAACATTTATCATGTCTTTAGTCCTTTTGGTCCATTCCTATGCTGCAGTGATTAATATAGTTGTACAATCCGTTTACTTGCGCTGTCAGGAGAGTTATTAGCTCTAATGAAATGCTAGAGCTGGAGAGAGATGTTAAGGGCATATATCTTTCTGCTGTGTCTGACTGCATTATCATGGGCGGAGACATAAAAACAGATGCTAAGGCAAGCATCGCTATTATTATTCATCATAGGACTGGGGATTTAAACAAACCCTTAACCTTGAGTATTAATCTTCGGCACATAACTCGTCCCAGACTGTTTTGCTGCTGGAATGAATGATGCCTCAAATCATGCAGCTTGTTGAGTAGAAGTGTGCTATATTTCTAAGTGATCTGATTTATGACGGGTGATAAAATGGACGTAAGAATCCTGTACATTTACAAGGAGAGACCAGATATCATAGAGACTTGTTGGTGGGCTCTTTTGACTTGAGGCAGCAGGTAACCACCCACACAACACCCGAGCAACTCCAAAGCAATGCACTAGAAACCACTCAGCTCTGTGAGCCATCATCAACACTTTAGCATTGTGTCAGTTGACTTTTGCCAGGGACATCAGCACTCAAATATATTTCAGTGTAAATGTTTTAATATATACCAAGACCTAAAGTTTGATCAGAGCAGCTGATTTTCTATGACTATTTTGCTTATAAATTATTGACATGAAAAAAAAAAATCTTGAGCAAATAGGTCTTTATTGCACTTTTTCTCGATTGGTTAAACACATTTCTTGAAATTATGCCTCTTTTTTTTAGCAAAACTCTGAACACAAATCAATAACTCCTAACTCAATTCCCCAAACTTCCTATATTCAGGTCAAAATGAAGCTCTCCACTCAAAACAACTCAATCTTTTCAATCTCAATCTCAATCAAACAATTCCTCTCAGACATGACACACAAACAGTCAAACACACACACTACAACACAGTCTTACACACTGATGAGATCAATTCAAAACAATACTACAGAAACCAATCATAAGTGTGGTACTCCCCAAATGTTTTATACCTCAATTTAATGTACTGTAGAGTACAGTAGTACAGTACAGCAAGCAACAACAAAAATAATTATTCTGCCCCAGATGAACCAATGACTTGAGGTTTTGAGGGGTAAGACTATAGCACAGAGAACTATATAATACGTCTTGAGCAACATGACAATAGTAACTGATAATGTAAGAAATCACTGACAAATGTACATAATCGGTTGCATGAATGTACCAAAGCAATCGCCACTTGTTCAAAAGAATGAGACACTTTTTATGATGTGCACAAGTGACTAGTTGACGTGGAGTTTGAACAAGTAGTTATGAAAATGTAATTTCTGATCTGAGAAATGCACCAAAGATACTGAGAACAACTGTAAGCTGACTTTGGCCCTTTTATCTCCATCGAAGCTTCTGATTGGTGTGTGATAAATTGAGACTCCTAGTGTTTCCACTTGAGTAATTGTGTGCTAATTGAGTTCAAACTGAGCAGACTTGAGTGAACAATATTGAATGCTAGTGTTTTCTAAATGACCACATGGTGTCCGCACTGAGAAATGTAGGGATTTGTGTGTAGAGTTTTGCTGTAACAGTTCACCAAATCTGACTCATGTGTCAAAGCAGGGGATAGCGTTTATAGTTTAGGGCAGCAGTTCTCAATTCCAGCCCCCCCCCCCCTCTATTTTTTATGAAATAATGTCCCTTTAAAAAACAGAAAATTTTATTAGTTTTAGGTACAAATGCAGACTAGCCTTGCAGCCTCTTGAACATCATCAGAACGATGGTGGTCATGAAAATATGGGACAAGCTGAATTTGACATTCAGTTCTCATCCGATTAGTGCTCTTTTATGTGTGTCCGGAGTGTGTCAAAGTCACAGTCTGGCTTGATTTCCGCCTAAGGGTGACGCTTGGCCTGTCCTTCACTATTCCGCTGGCCAAGGCATCAGAAGGACAACATGTTAATAGATGTGATAACATCAGGAAGGCTACACTCAACCGTCCGGTATAGTGTTTGTTCTGATCGGAGCTTGGGAATGTGAAGTGTCATGTATTATGGTGGATGTTTAGCATCTGCGCCCTTTGGGAAGAATTGCTGATGCGTGACATGGAAATCATTGCATTAGTGCCCAGAACATTTCATTCTCAAATTTCAGAGGTCCCACTGCTGCTGTCATCACTGCAGAGGTTTGTTTCTTTAAGTACAGGCAGTTGAAAAAAAAAAGAATTTATGTTTTTTTTTATAAAAGTAGCATTTGGTCATTGTGACTTATTGGTACTTATTAATTGTCTTTTATGTAGAAACAGATTGTGTTGCTTTACCTTAAAATACGAATTTGATATGCACATTTCTAAGGCATCTAAATTATCAACATTTTCAAGTTTTCAACTAACTTTGCTGAAATACTGGATCTACTGCATGACTTCTGTCACCTGATTCATAATTTATAATGCATTATGAAGTAAAACACATTTTAGTTTAACTGTAAAAAAACAAAACAAAAAAACAACCTTTTTTAATCACGAGTGCCAAATATGATCATCAGGCTTTGAGGAACATTTATTTGTTCATGTCTCAATCATCATTATATTGCATTGCAGCCCCCTACCATAAATATCAGCATCTGCCTCAAATTGCACACTGTTGCTCATAGTTTGAACCTCTGAATAAAACCCAGGTGTTTCAAGTCTGAGCTCCATATTCTTACTATATCAAACTATATGAGCCATGAAAAACTTGTGATATGATACTCAACAAAAATACATATGCAAACATTAATTGTTGTTGTTGTTAAAGGTTCCATTCTGACTGACATTGCAGGCTTTACAGGGTTAATAATTACTTAAATGCATATTTTCATACAAAACTTGCCATCACAATGCCAGTGTGTTATGCAATTTTTATCATGTTGCTATATGTTTCAACATTGTTTTGGGAGATGTCTGGGTGGATGTTTAATGGTCCACTCCCAAGTCTCTAGGGTTCCTTCATCAAGTTTCTGGGATTTTTCATCACCTTCCATGCAAAAATCACCACTTACAAAAGCTCCAGCACACCAAAAACCCTAAACATGAGCAATAAAAATAAGGCTTACATAAGCAAACCCTATTAATTATACCCAACTGAGGGCTCAGGAGCTGTCAAAAAAACAACCAATTTGGGAAAGAGTCATAGAGGAAATAAATAGTCCTAAGCGTTTTTTTAAAAGCTGTATAAAAACTGTTTTCAATTCGACCACATCTTCTTGAAACCTATAGAACTGTTAAAAGCAGCAGTGTACGATATATCTATGAAAGGAAAGACAGAATAGATATGGAGTTACAGCTAAATGAGTCTAGTCAGTGATGCTGTGGTTTGGGAGGCGGTGAAGGGGAGAGCAGCAGTGTAGATGTCTAGACAGGTGCTGCTGGCAGTAAACTTGTAATTAGGGAACTGTGTCAGTCTGTAAACACACTGGGCAAGTGATTCTGACCGCTCACTGCCAGCACAGATCCCTTAATGGTCAGATTTTATTGCTGATTTGACTTATGTTATTCAAATGTGAGACTGACAAACAGTTTTTAGGATTTCCATCTTTCGCTATTCAAGTACATACTGTTGGAGCAGAAGTTGCATGACTGTAGGAGCTGCTACTTTTCAGTGGCAATCAATAGAGAATGATATATTTCACAGCCAGATGGTATAGTTATGACATCAGCCAGCTAGGTCTAACTGGACCACGTTAACCTGCCAAACCTTGAGCCCTTGATATATACTGTAAGAATAAAAGCTGAGGCATTCTGACCAGCTGCTTTAGAGATACAGCATACAATGTTTGGGAAGACTGCTCTTGATAAACCTAAGTGCACTTCCAGAATAGAAAAATCCTGATAATTTCCCCCCCCCCCATGTCATCCAAGATGTTCAGGTCTTTCTCTCATCAATTGAAAAGAAATTAAGGTTTTTGAGAAAAACATTCCAGATTTTTTTTCCATATGATCCAATGGGCTGAAGGTCCAAACTGCAGTTTCAACGCAACTTTAAAGGGTTCTACATGATCCCAGCTGACGAATAAGAATCTAGCAAAACAATCGGTCATTTTCTAAGAATAAGTACAAATTTGTATACTTTTTAAACACAAATGCTCATCTTGCACTAGCTTGACTTAGTACGCATAACGTAATCATGTTTGAAAGGTCACGCATGATGTAGCTGGAAGTACTACGTCAGTAGTATTTACAAAGTTAACGTGCAAAGAAAGTCAAACGCTCTTAACAAAAAAAGGTAAAGTTACGTAATGCGTGAAGACAGGTATGTGTGACCGATCATTTCACTATAAGACCCTTATTCCTCAGCTAGGATCATGTAGAGCTCTTTGAAGCTGCATTGAAACTGCAGTTTGGACCTTCAGCCCGTTGGGCCTCGTTGAAGTCCACTATATGGAGAAAAATCCTGCAAAGTTTTCCTCAAAATCCTTAATTTCTTTTCGACGGAAGAAAGAAAGGCATGAACAGCTTGGATGACATGGGGGTGAGTAAATTATTACAGTAAACATTGTTTTACTGTAAAAAATCTTACAGTATTTTTTTATTCTGGAAGTGAACTCCTTTAATTGCACTGAATGTACTTTAAATGTATTTGCAAATGTATAATTTTACCAGGGGCATCGTAACTAAAAAAAACTGAACATGATTTCAATGAGGCCTCGTAGCACATCCTGTGCAAGGTGCCCAGAATATTTAGCAACACTGAATTTTACTGATATAAAATACCACGATACTTAGAGAGAGTTAAATGACATTGTTTCTGAACACAATTAAGTACACCTTTAAAAAGTGCAATAATGTCAAATTAACGGTCTTACTTTAAAATACATTTTAAATTGTTACATTTTAAAATTTTTTGTCATGCTTTAAAGAAGTACACTTATTTTAATGTGTTGCCTAACATACTAAAGCACAAGTAAAGTACTTAACTGTAGTGTGTTATTCAGCATCAATTTACAAATGTGTGATTACTAATATATTTAAATACATGTCATATTTTAGTTTATTATAAATGCTTGTCACTACATTCAGCGGTTGCACTTTACCATATTCCAAAGACAAGTCAAGTAATTATAATTACTTAAACTTGAATTATGATGACTTAAACTGTATGTAATTTCATAACCACTGTATAAGCAATTGCTTATAACCATTACTTAAGTGGGTCAAAAAGCTCTCGAAAGTTCAACCAATTGCATTTATTTATTTATTTAATCTTGCCATAATAAATGCACTTTTTAAAAATATGGTAAAGTGTACTTATTTCTCACCAGGCAGTAGCTGTTGGTGAGTTGCTATCCTTACCAAGTGTTTTCTTATACAACATAACAATGAATCTATACGAGGCCCTTGATGGTATTTCAATTGTGGTTTGTTTATCTCCATAATTCGTCATTCTGTACATCGTTCTATTTATGATGGATCTAATCACAGATTCAACAGCATTTGCTTTGTTAATGAAAGCTTATTCAGGCTAGAGCTAATCTCACATTTATTATTCAGTCATAGATCTCTAGTTTATTGATCAGAATGAAAGAATTTCAAAGGACAGATGAACCCTAAAAGAGCAAACCAGGTTATATTTCAAAATAAAGGTTTCGGTCAGGCATGGAAATGAACTTGTGTAGGATTTGGGTTAATATAGTTTATTATTAAATTAAATGATTCAATTGAATCAATTAAAATGCATGGAATTGGACTTGGCTAGCTTTTGAGCAAATAGGTTTCATTTAGTTGAAATGTATGAGATTGACACAAACTGGTTTTACTGATGATAAATATATAAACCTGGCTATTGTGTATTTAAAACACATTCAGTTTATAAGTAGTGTTACAGAAATATCATTCTTGTTTTATGTATGATTTGCATCACGTTAAATGTATTATATGCAATTACATTACAGTACATCAATCTTAAATGTAGGTCACATTTTCCTTTTCCACCATGCAGCATTTTCCTTCATGCCATTCTTTCCTCTTACTTCTCTATTTAATATACTCGTTATGTAATTCCAATACCAATACCTCAGCAGCTCGATTACATTTTCTTAACCTAACCATTTCTTTCAGTTTGAATGCTAAAAGAAACCACAATTGTACATAGTAAACTGCCATCATATATCCCATGCTTAAACAGTAAAGACCCATTTTTCCCCCACTTCCTTTGCACTTTAATCTAAAATCTTTACACCATAATCGGCTTTTGATCCATTAGCATTTGAACTTCATGGTCAACAGCCAGCATTGATGTACTCTTATCTGCAGAGGGAAGTTCAGGCAAATTATTCTTGAATAAGAAAAGTGTCATGGGTACTCTAGAGCTGCTTTGTAAGCATGGCGAATATGTACTGTAATGAACGCCGCTACGTAAACCTCTCAAATGGACTGCTATGATCCATTGACTCGAATGCACAAGTCACCATTTAAATGGTCTCTTCACACCTCCATAAAAATGAACTGAGGGTTTTTTTTATTTAAATGAGTTTTATACTGTTTTGCATTTACCCAGTGCATAAACACAGATGCAAATGAGTTTTTCATATTGCTACTTCACTCAGCATCTCTCAGGTGTAGTACAAAATAAATTGTGATTACATTTTTTTTACATTATATTGCATAACACTGATTAGGAAAACTCTTTTATACTCTTATCATTTCTTTTGGCTTGGTAATTGTCTCTCATGGGGACCTAAGCGATTTTCAACATTTACAGGAGTTATTCTGTGATTGTATTGCTGTCTGAATTCACAATGCCTGTGTTTTTCTCTGGCTGAATTACCTACTGTTTTTTGACTAACACCAAGGTTGTGTGGTATAATTTAACTGCATCCGAATCCACATCTCAGAGTTTACAAGAAGTTCAAAATTCAGTATTTCAATCCTTTTTGACGACTGCCAAAAACACCATATGGTAACTGTTGCAAATCACCTTAATTTGCATGCGTATTTATTTCTGACAACAAAAAAAGGAAAAAAGAAATGCTAGAAAATATTTACAAGAACAATATTTCATAATTGCTCCACCACAGCGAGCGGGAGCTGTTGAGAACCAAAAGAAGAAAGAGAAGAAAAGCAGGTAAACATTTGGTAATGGGTCATTATTATGGCAGCATGCAATACAATTTTAAAATATGTATTTTATAGGCCTACAATTATATACATAAAAATACAGACCAAGCAGCTTTATGTTTACCTTATGTAAATAAAAGGGTTGCATTAACTTTGCTAAACTCCATTTTAATGACATCGATCATTTTTATAAAATGCAAAGCATTTCAACTATGGTGTCTATTTCCCTATTTTTGCACAGAGATTTAAATAATCAAATAATAAATATTAAAATAAATGTATACTTATTATTCCAAGCATTTGACATGTTATTTACCGCAGACAATCATGCAACTGACCATGAAAGCAGCACGTTCCCAGGTTTGTATGATCGCAGAACTCACTTCACCATCGTGAATAAATCATGAATAAACTGAATTCATGAGTTTTATCACTGAGGTGCCTTGTACATGTATTTTTACAGACATCCACATGAGAAACAATTGCTGTCTGAATAGGGCTTGTGATTATATAATGGGCCACACAATATTTTTAATCTCTATCTCTCTCCTTCACTATGAGAAAGAAATCCATTGAAAAAATTATTTCCAGGCAAATTATTCATTAAATGCATGGACATTCCCTAATATACTACACAATGCACTGTGTCATAAAAACAAAAACAAACAATATGAAACATATTAAAACAGTACATTGAGCCAAGTGTTTTGTTTTGTTTTGTTTTTATTTATTGATTTTATTTTCTGTAGACATATCTAAACATTTGGCATCACTGGCATTGCAAACATGATATATTTGAAATCTAATTTTCATGAGAAGAAGTGTCGCTGTGAAATGGTAATTATTCTAAATGTTATTCAAATCGTTTTTATGTAGTTGTAATCTGGTTAATTCAACTGGATTCAGTCAGATTTGCTGAATGGAAACAGCTTGTTGCATACTGATGGAAACACATGGTGTTGCTTTTTGGAGTTTGAACTGTTGTTGTAAGAAGCAGAACTGTGTAAACATTTAATATGTTCTAATGTGTGTATATGTTCTTCTTTTGTGATCCACATAAAATGACATTGCTTTGTCAGCGTGACTTTTGCAGCTCCACAGAACATTGCTCTGTATTTTTCTGAAAATTATTGTGCATTTGCTATATTTAACAATTGCTCACCATGCTTATTTTGCCATATATTTTGCCAAATGAATGCAATCATTCAGCCTCATGCGGATGGTGCAGGGCGATTGAGCAACAGAGTCCACTCCAGCAAAACAGAAGCGTTACAAACATTGGCATGTGTCTTCCACTTATTATCAGCAAGGCAGAGTTTGCATAAGCCAAGACTCTTTCTGAAATAAATAACACTCTCTGCACTGCTGGAGGTGGAAGAGAGGAAATATAGGCAGCAGCATGTTTATGATTTGTATGTAGATCTCTACTCTTAGGGGCACATCACTAGATTTAATATTTAACCGACTCGCTGTGCAACATCAGAATCACATCCACAGCCAATAGCCTGTGGATATGTATCATATAACCGCAGATGAAAGCTTGATTCAATTTCTTCCCAGATCATTTTGGTATACTGGTCCCAAAAGTATTTGGACACTTCAGATATTTATTATTCAGAAAGGTAGCACAAGCGCGCTTGTAAGAGAGTACGAAATTTCAAGAAAAAGAGTTTGTAAGGTTTTTACATATGGTACACAACAGAACACAAACAGTTGTTTATATTTATATATATATATATATATATTATATATTGAAGATTAAAGGTCCATGCAATGCGAGTCAGAGGTGAAAAACACATAATGGCAGCAGAAATATAATCCATATGACACTAGTTTAATCCAAGTTTTGAGTGAGACCAAAATGTAACTCCTCTCTTTCACTATAAATCATGACAGTGATTCCAAACTTGATTACTCTACAATTACACTGCCAGCGCTGTATCCCATAATGCAGTGCACAACCTTCCATTTTTCTATGATGGATGAAGCAAAAGCACCAAACATATTTGGTCATTTACAGAATATCAAAAACACTGATGATTAATTCAAAATGCTTCTTCACATTTTGACAGAAAAAAAACAAGATACAACAAACTGAAACAAGTTATCATAGTTTTATTATAAGTAATTTATTCAGTTTAATTGTTTTGCATTAACTGTTTCAGCGGCTACTCACGGAAGTACTGTTGCCTGGCTTCTGCTCTTTTGTTTATAATTGTTTATTATATTTATTTTAAATTGATAACGTACAACCCCAATTCCAGAAAAGTTGGGACATTTTGTGAAATGCCATAAAATCAAGATGTTATCTGTTCATTATCTTTAACTTTTATTTGATTGACTAAAGTACAAAGAAACAAAATCCAATGTTTTCCCCGACCAACTTAATTGTATTTTGTAAATATAGACACATTTTGATTTTGATGCCTGCAACACACCAAAAAGAAAGTTATGACAGAGGCACATTTAACACTGTGTCACATCAACTTTCCTTTTGATTACAATGTTTATTTTTTTGGAAATTGACTAATTGTTAAAGTTTTGCGAGCAAACTTCTTGTCCAGTCTCTCTTGAAACAAGACTTCAGATGCTCAGCAGTCTGTGATTGTCGTCTGATTCTTCTTTTCATGACTGGTCACACGTTCACTAGGAGTCAGATCTGGACTGCAGGCAGGTCAGTTTAACATATTTACTCTGAGTCTAAGAAACCACGCTGTTATAACACATGCAGAATGAGACCTGGCATTGTCTTGATCTAATAACCATAGACTTCCCATGAAAGACATCTTGACCGCAGTATATTTCTCTGTACAACTCCAATATATGCCTCCATGTCAATGGTACCTTTCCCAGATATGACAGTCACCCATGCTGTTTGCACTAATATACCATGACAGATGTGTGCTTTTGGACCTGTCGCTGATGAAAGTCTGGATGGTCCCTTTGGTCTTTGGGACTGAGAACTCAACAAACAAGTTGAAATGTGGACTCATCTGAGTACAGCACACCTTTCCTACTGTCGTCTTGACTGAGATGAGCTGTGGCCCAGAGAACCCGGCGGCATCACTGCATAGAACGGATGAATATCTTTCTCCTAGAGTTACAGAGATCGAGGTTGCATTTCTTGATGCAGCAGCAGACTGTGTTAATGGACAGCAGTTTTCAGAAGTACTCCTGAGTCCATGTGGCTGTATTTAAGACGCAGCATGACGGTTTCTTATACAATGCCATCTGAGGCCAACGGTCATGAATTTTCACTGAGCTTTCCTGCCTTGCCCTACATGTACTGTGATTTCTTTGGATTCCCTGAATCTCTTCACAATATCACGTGTGGTAGTTGGTGAAAGACCCAAATTGTTTGTGATTTTGCATAGCGAAATGTGATTTCTGATTTGTTTGACACTTCTCTTATGAAATTTGGCACAACGTGATGAGCCATGATCCAGCTTTGCTTGCAAAGACCGAGATGCTCCTTTTATACCCAAACATGATACCTTGACATATTACCACTTCACCTGCTTACAGTTTCAAAACAGTTTAACATGGATATTCTATAACCTTTTCACTTTTATTTTGCCTCTGTCCCAACTTTTTAGGAATCTGTTGCAGCCATCAAAATCAAAATGTGTTCATATTTACAAAATACATTTACGTTGGTCGGTGAAAACTTTGGAAATATTTTCTTTGCACTTTTTTCAATTAAATAAAAGTTAAAGAGAATTAAAACACATCACAGATTCTTGATTTGATTGAATTTTACAAATTTATTTTAATACATTTATTTTCTGAAATTGGGATTGTATTATTCATATAATATCCTTAATGCACTACACATAAGAGATTTTATTTAAATATGTGTTATGCATATTTATATTAAATTAATATAAATAAATTTTTTTTTTTGTTTTAAAAGCAGATATTTTCTATATAAATTATTAAATACATTTTAAAATGAAATTTTTTTTGTTTTATGTGCCAAACATGTTTCCTTTACAGATATTTGTGAACAGTATAGAAATGACAGATAATAATGTTGTAAATACATAATCGTTTCGCTTCATTATTATCAGCAGCAGCCAATACATTTTAAATGAAATTTGCATTTTACAAAACATTGCTAAAAATCTATGATAAAAAAAATTAAAAAAAAACATGAAAAAATTAATCTTTTAGCAATATTCATTCATGAACTATCTTCAACTGCCACTTGAATATTATTATATTGAATATTATTATTCTATATTATATAATGTATGTCTGTGTCTGACATTTTAAATCTTCTGCTCTCACTCTCCCAATCACTGGAGAAACAAACCACATTTACTGAGATTGGAAACGTTTGCGGTGTGCTCAACTTTTTCAGAAGGTATTATACAAAACCATTAGTAAACTGTGAATTAGGTTAAAAACAATAACACAGAACAGTGTTGTTAATCTTCAAATATTAAAGCCTTGTGAGCAGCGTGCTGACATGTAGCACTGTTGCGCTTCAGGTGTCCCGAGTTTGAGTCCCAGCTCACGGACCTTTCCTGAACCCATCCCCCTCTCTCTCACTTCACTTCCTGTCCACTCACTGTCCTATCGAAATAAAGGCATAAAACGCCAAAAATAAAAGATGCATTACAATGCTGCTGATGAAAACTTGCGATCTGATCTAGATTTTGATGACAATCCGACATATGCTTCAGCTGAAGAAACAGATTTCAGTGCTCTCTGACAATCTGCATAATGAACTGCAAGTGTTCCTCAGTCTTTGAGAGGAGTCCGTTGTATATTTTGTATGAAACTTTGCATACATAGCTGACTTCTAGTGGAGAAACAAATGAGGGGGTGAGAGGCTAACATTTCCAAAAAAACTAAAACAATAAGGGCCACCCTCATGTATACAGTATATTATCAGTCTATAGCAATCAGAAAAATAAAACAAACATAGATAAAAATATGAAACGATGGAAACTTTACAATTCAGTCCATTACAGTGTTGGATAATGCTTATTCAAAATATAACAAAATGCTACAGTAACTGGACAACACTGAATTAAACCTGCAAAGACCATGTGACAGAAGTATGAAGTCATGTGGTAGCTATAGCATACCTCTGTTTGAAATATTAATTGTGTGTTAATATCTAATAGCTGGTAGCAATACTGCATATAATTTGCGCATAATTTTACCGGTAGGAATTGTAGGTGGGGGGAGTGAATGTACAGCCCTCTCTCCACCCTCAATACCACGACTGAGGTGCCCTTGAGCAAGGCACCGAACCTACAACTGCTCCCCGGGCGCCGCAGCACGAATGGCTGCTCACTGCTCCGGGTGTGTGTTCACGGTGTGTTCACTGCTGTGTGTGTGCACTTTGGATGGGTTAATGCAGAGCACTAATTCCGAGTATGGGTCACCATACTTGGCCACATATCACGTCACTTTCATAGTTTCCTTTTGCTAGTGAAGGGTTTGAGACTGTATGTGTTTCTTGTGGTGACAATTGCTGAACCAATAATGTCCAGAACTGAGTTCTCATGAACAAAGATGGCAGAATTCAAATCATGTACTTCCAGTAGGACCTGCATGCGTCAGCTGAGCAGCTGCCACTGAGATGAATGGGAATGTTAATGGTAAGATCTCTCCAGTAATTATCTAGACCTCCTTGGCTGATAGAAAGTTTTGATAAAGCCACAGTGTTTACATTCTTCAGGGAAATCAATCTAGGAATAAGTGTCTCTGAAGATTTCAAAATCTAAAGAAAATTGATTATTGTTAGTGGCCGTCTGTTTACTTCTGTTCATGCACTGCTAAGTTTCCTTTGAGGACTGATTGAGTAATTAGCATTTGCTTTTGGATTAGAAAATCATCAATACGTTCTCACCATAAGAGCTAATCCATACATGTTTAGAAGAGTAATTATTGTAACCATCTCTGCAGATTTGTCTCTGTTCCATCAGCGCCCAGGCTGTTTGGGAGGCTTGTTGCAATAACTGTCTCCCAGCTAATTATCTTTTGCTTTTGGAGCTGTTACAGTCGCACCGTAATTTCCAGTAATTGCCTTTGATGCATCTTTCTAAGGGCAAATGCATAAATGCTACTGTGCAAATCACTGCAGTGTTTCAGAACGCATTTACAACAGCTCTAACGCACACTGGGTAGACTCACAGAGGAGTATTTTTTGCTCAGAGTTTGCTCCTTTACAGCTCAAATGACTTAATAAGGATTTTTGCTTCGTTAAATGAATATTAACTTTGTCTCAGAGGTAAGATAAAAACAATTGAACCATTTGTAGTCATATAAATGTTTAATGCTACAATGAATGTGGAAAGCAGCTCAGTTCATTTGCAATATGCGTCGGTTCCTATTAAGATCTCTGACATTTGACTGCAGGCCTTGAATCTCAGCAAATCTGAGCATAAATTAAGACATTGTTGACATCTTTCTGAAACCACAGTGGAGACTCATGTGAGAGGAAAACAGGAGTCACTTTTCACGAATAGGGTACAAATTGATGTTCCAGTACCCAAAAAAGGTACAAATCTAATGTCGTTTGGAGAGACTAAAGTATGTTAGATAAAACAAAAAAATGGTTGTTTTGAACCCATCCTCCCAACCCTCCTTCAAATGGTATTCATTCATTCATTCATTCATTCATTCATTCATTCATTCATTCATTCATTCATTCATTCATTCATTCATTCATTCATTCATTCATCCATCCATCCATCCATTACTATTTGTATCTATTTATTCATAAATCTTAACTGTATAAAACAACTGACATCATACAACGGTGTGAACATTTTGATATAATATGATAAATCATTATGCTATTCGTTGTTATACAAAAATATTTTTAATGATCATTATTACATGATGAGAAATATATAATCTCATTTAATTTTCTAAATTGTAAAAATACAGTGCTTACTGCATCAAACTTTCAACTGTTTTTAAATTAACATTTAATATTTATATTTACAGTTTAATATTTAGACAATTCCTTTAGATTAATATCTAGCTAGCACTAATATAAGCGAAATCTGAAATCATGTTACTTGCAAAAAGTGACAAACGCATAGACTAGGAGTAAAATGCAAACAGCATTGATTCTCTATTTTCACACTAATTATGATTGCACAATGTTATGACAATAAAACATTGTGCATGATTTGTAAACTAATCCATGTTGATGTTTGCACATGCACAACTCTATGTGTATTGCTTCTCAGACATAATAAACGTGCTTGGCACGCACCTGATACAGCATTGCACTCGTGATACGGAGCCCTCAAGTTATGAGACCTGTGAAACACAAGTCATGACACTTCCCAAAAGAGTTCAGCGCTTTGTATAAGGGGGCTATAATGGCATGGTAGGTTTAGCAAATGCATTTTTACCTCACGTTTGCTTTTGTTTAGGGTAGGGTTTGAAAATACATACAAATGCACATGTGTATCCCAGATTATTTCAGTAACCCTAAATCATGTACAATCTAAATACATGAAAACTCATGGTCTATCATTATTCATCTTTCTGTGTTTCTCTTATTTTTCCACTAAAAATAAATATCCCCTCATCTGTATTTAATAATAGTTCATGTTATTGTCTATCTGCATGTCATTTAATCTTTTTAAAGGTCGTCATTGTCTTTATATGAAGGTCATTTGTATTAAATTATGAGCTACTTTCAAATGGATACATGATTTGTTTCCTCAAGAGTTCCAGAGATAATATCCTCCGACCTTTCTCTCTAATCCTGCCTAACTCCGTTAATCTCTCTAGAATCTCTTCATTATTCCCACATAAACTCTATATTAAAGTGCTTATAAACAGCAGCATCGTGCACCGATTTCCTGAAGTTCTCAGCCGCATGTGGTCATGGGAGAATAGAGTTGATGTGGGAATATACTAAAGAAGGCAAGTTGTTAATTATGAAATCATGAAACCTTATCAAGTTTAGCCTGTAATTGCCTAGGACGGCCATATCAGCATTGCTAATTGCTGTAAGGATTTGACTGTTATTACGGAAAGTGTGATAACGTTCAGTCCCAGTGTTCCATGCAATCAAAATCAATCAGAATGCATTCTAAATCAAGGAAATGTATGGGTGGTCTCATAAAGTTTGGTACAGTTTGGTACAGCAACTCTTCACCACATCCAGATTTCTGTCTAAGCATAATTGACATCAAATTTCAGGCAGACATGAAATTTGAGTGATATGCTCATTTAAAACCATTTTAAACAACATGTTTATCTTTGCATGCATGGATAAATAAATAAATCATTTTTGAAAGGTTTATTGAACCTTTAGACAAAATGTAATGTAAAAATAAAATGCATGTATTTTTGACGAGTAGCATATTTGATACATCAGGCTTTTATAGCTCAAATTATACAGAAGAATATGGAGCTCAGACTCAAGGAGCAAAATAACAAATATATATTAAGAGGCCCAAACTGAGCAAAACATGTAATTTGGTGCAGATGGTGATATTTATACAACCAGAAAAGTAAGATGAAATCATAGCTTGTCATGTAAATAAATTAGATCTTTATAAAAGTATAACAGACTACTTACAGGATTTTTTTTTTTCAATTTCAGCAAAAAGACGTACCAAAACCTGACTTTTTTTGCCTTGTATTTGCTGAAAAACTATAAAATATCAATCAGATGAGAGAAAGAATACAGTAGATTGTGAATAACAGGTTTTTTAACAAAGATTTGTTTCTCACTAGGAGGCCTTAGAAATAGGTGCTATAGGGTTAAATGTATATTCATACTTATGTCTTAAACCAGCATGGTATTTTGTTTACCATTAAGTTATTCATCTAACATGCTGGAAGCTCTTGGAAATACACTTGACATTTAGCTGAAACGACGCTGTCAACTAACACTAACTCAACTGTCCAAACACCAAAGCACAACATGCTCATTGAAAACAACAGAATAAGCAATTTAGTGTTGCAGACGTTCTGCTCTGTCACATCTACTACTAAACACTCCAATTCTGACAAATGAGCCATCAGGTTTATTTCTGAAATCAGTTCATTATTCTCATTGTGCATTGGGGATAAAAGTCACATTTATATTATTGTGGCAGGTGCACCACTAAGGCACTGTTGAAACTAAAGGAAGCATTTGCGAATATCACAAATAATAGAAGCTTGAATCTCAACATCCCCAGACACCCTCTCCAGATAACAGTCTCTCCGTTTGATTTCTGAGCCTTTGAATCTTTGCTATGGACTTTATCATTTGCTCTCAAAGCACCACGCTATAGGCTTCTCAGTGAGAAGCTTCGAGTTACATAACCACACAATTATTAGCGCCAGCTCTGCATGAAACATCAGAATCATGTCAGCAGCCTCTACACTTCCGAAAATGAAGTTTACTAAAGCCGATCAAGAACAGAAACTTGATGACTCATGAAAAAATTCTGAATCCTGACACTCTGAGAGTGTCATGGTCAAGATTAAAAAGGACTTACAAATTTAATTTGTTTCCAAAATGGGCTCTGTTTAATCCCAAAACAAACCTTGAGTGAAACTATGGGAAGGTACTGACTTTGGTTTCTCTTTTTTGCTTCTTTTTTGGTGCCATATTTATGTCTGAGTGTAAATTCTGAAAAGAAGGTACTTTAATTACTAGCATTGAGGTTAGCATTCAAGCAAACATACTGTATATGAAGTTAAGTGTGTGTGTGTGTGTGTGTGTGTGTGTGTGTGCTCAAATCCCTGTAAATAATCCCAAAAGGGCATTGGCTATATGAAAAGACAGAATACAAAAAAACCCTCATGATTTAGACTGTGGAAAGTGAACAGCATGTTCAATTTTATGAGAATTTGAGTAACTGAGTAAGACAAGGCCAGGGTAAAAAATTAACACGGACTGTTATTTACTTTTTTTTATAATGCCGCTGCATTTCTTTTTTACAATGTGTCCATTTCTGCATTATGTTCAGATCAGCTCACGTTGCATTAAATATTTCCTTGCAATGACTGAAAACCCAGTAAAGCTTTACAGCAATTTTTACAAACAATTTTGGTAGCACTTTATTTTACAGTACGTGTTCTTCCCTGGTACATGCATGGCAAATATATTGTATCTACAGGCAGATGAGTGGTAACACAAGGTACTGATATATGGATGATGTTCTCTGAGCCGCTAAAGGATCTGCATCACATGGTGGTGATGTTCGGACAAGTTCCGGGATTATATAAGGCTGTAGACAATCACAAACGATGGAGGAACACCTCGTTCATGAAACATTGGAAGACGGATGGTGAGTTGGATAGGCCATACAGCATGACCTGGTGTTCATTGTGGCATGAGGGTGTGATGAATTCCGTCTTCCACTCAAGCCTCTGTCCCTTTTGCCCAAGAAGAAGCTTGAGGCAGCAGGTGATGTAGATGGCCGTATGAATCCTTGTTGGAGAGTCTTCTTGATGTAATCCTCCATTGCCTTGTGCTCCGGATGTACAAAGGGTAAACTCTACCCTTGGGGAGTTTAGCTCCAGGCAGCAGGTCAATGGCACAGTCCTATGGCCGATGCGGTGGAAGGCTGCCTGCTTGCTGAACACTTCCTGGAATGCCTGGTAGCCAGATGGGATTGTACACTTCACCTTTTGACGAGGGTGGAACACACCCTTGGATTTCATTGGTGGCTTAGGAATTAAGAACAGACCGTTCTGGAAACAGGTCTCGCTCCAGCGAGTGACTTCCCAAGGATCCCATCTGACTTCTGGAAAATGTTGGTTAAACCAGGGGCGTCCCAGGATGATATCCACTGCGGCTCCCTCCAGTACCAGAAATGAGATGGTTTCTTCGTACAGACATCCCACTAGCAGATTCAAATGGGGGGGGGGGGGGGGGGGGGGAATTGGGGGGGACATGGCTGGTGGAGCCGGACTTGAAACGGAGAGAGTATTCTGGGGTGAGTAGTAGCACTGGCAGCTGGGATAATGTGAAAACATCAGGTTCAAGTTGGAAGGTACTCACTGCTGGGCGTGGAGGTCTGACGGGGCAGTTTCTGATGAAATGACCTGGGGATGCAGAGTACAGACACAATCCAGCCGCGAGGAGGTGAGCACATGCTTCGTTCTGGGGGCCGTGATAGTGAGAGGAATAGTAACTTCAGTTTCGTCCTCGTAACAAACGGTAAGGCGTTGGGAAATGCGGGAGGTGTGCAGCTAGAAACTTTCTAGTCCCACGTTGTAGACGTAGATTGCATCTGGGCGCGAATACATGGATTCAGCCCCAGACGAAAGGCACTTAGTATTGTGGAACACTTAGCAAGTGTGCGGAACGCCAAAGTGTAATCGTCAATCGATGACTCCCCTTGACATAATCGCAGGAGTTGATCTTGCACAGACAGCCTCCAGCGGCAACACCAAAAACATCCTTGAAATGATTGGAGAAAGCTTCATTAGGAGTTAATAATGATACTCTGGGCATCCCAGATCGCTTTCGCCCACAGCAACGCCTTGCCACTTAACATGGAGATTAGAAAAGCTACCTTTAATTGCTTGGTGGTGAACTTGGTGGCTGCATCTCAATGAAGACAGACCTGGAGCAAAAAGCCGCCACACCCAGCTGCATGACCCGCAGAGGTAGCAGGGATGGCCATGAGACATACAGAGGTGGGTGCCGGAGCCGGCATGAGAGTGGCTCGGAGGATATTGACCAATTCCTCCAGTATGTCAGCCGCCATGAGAGGCCGGGGCTCCATGACATGCGTACAGTCCAGGTCCAGTCTTCTGTCACGACACAGGCTAGGAGACACAGAGGTAAGTGGTCAACCAAGGGTATTTATTGAAGGTGACAGGGGAGATAACCAGGAGGTGACGAGAGGTTAGTAATGCACAATGAAACAAGATCCAGATGGCTGAGCTTGCAGTAACAGTCCTTTGCTTTCTTACAGGAAACACGTGGAACAGCTGGAGTGGTAGATAGTCAGCGCAGTGGATAATCAGGAACGTCTGAGGCAAGGGAAACACACAAGTAAGGTACAACGGGTCTGACTTGGTTCAGGTATGTGACCGGACGAGAAGCATGTGTGTAGTGAGCACTGATAAATGGAAGCTTGATTAGCTGCAGCAGGTGCAGGTGATTGTGATCTTGTGAACATGGGTGCTGATGACTGCGGTGACTGTGGTGACTGAAGTGACTGAGACTTTCTGACATTCGGTATGTTACAATAAAGTAAACATTTTGAAATATGTTGATGGTTGTATTTTTTGTATTATATCTCAGTATTCCTTATCAGTGTTGTAAAAGGTTTTCTATGCATAATAGAAACCCTAAAATGTGATCAAACAGTTTAAAATAGCTAGGCTGAGATATATGGAAGTTTTGATGACTTCAGGGACAGTATATGTTAATTCTTAGAGTTTTTCACACACCTTTCCAAAAAAAATTCACAACAATAATTATTGATTATTTCAGAGGGTTGCTAATGACACATCATCTAGATATTTTCATGTCTGGAAAAATATTGGGATTAATCAGGTTCATGGAAAAGTTCATTTCTGATCGTGGACAAAGTTAATACAAATTTCCAGAAAAAATCCTGATAAAACTTCCCCTTTGTTGCATTATTTGTTCTTGTGCTCCCATAAACAACTGAGTACTGAATTGTACTTAGCAAATTGAACATTCTGCTAAAAATGTTATGTTGTGCTCCATTTAAGTAAACAGTGTTTTGAGCAGCATGAGGGTGACTGTGTACTGATGTACTGTATTTTCTGAGCTTAAAGTAATGCCTGTTGGGTCTGGTCCTTAAGAGACATGTGCCATGTTTGGATATACACAGGTCTCAGAAACCTGCTATCTCCTGATCTTAGCAAATCAAGCCTGGAGGTGTGGTAAAGATGAACACACTCAAGCAGAACTGTTCTGCCTGGGGCCCTCGCTGGTGAATCCTGTCTTTGTTCATCGATCTTTTATTTTTAATGGAATTTCTGAAGGGAACATGCTGTTGAAATTGCAATGAATCATAATCATATGACATTAACAGTAGCTAAATCATGATACTGTATAATTGAAAGTGTTTGTCAGGCCTCATGGAGATGTATTTCTAGAGTTAATAGGCAGAAACTCCATAACTGTTAAGATGCAGTCACAAAAAGGTCCACTGTCAGAAGTGTATTGATGCATGAAGCATACCACATAGAGAAAGTAACTTTCAAATCAAGCAGCTTTCTGCTGGTAAGCGCGTTGAATTCACATTAATCTTGAACATGAACAAAATCTGCGTGTTACGTGTGGGACTTTTTTGCCCTCACATGAAACTCCCCTGCAATGGTAAATGTGACAGCACGTTTACACACAACAGAGCTTAGGCTGCATTTGGAATAACATATTAGTATCGTGTTATTTTACTCTGTGCATTGTGTTTTTCATATGCATGGGATGGGATAAACAGATTTACTACAACAATGGAACAAAATGTGCAATGTTGAACCATTTAACCAGGGCACATGGCATTGTTTTTGTAATTATTTTTGGCTGCCTGGACAAATGTTTCCTACTGGGGTGCCATCAAGCCCATCATCAGCGAGCCCCTCTGTTTTTTCTGAATGTCCACAACAAGCTCACCAGATCATTCTGCCCACCTGCGTTTATCATAGACGGCGCTGAAGTGATAGGGTATGAAAAGTTACCTTCCTTGGATGAGTCTGTGGCCGCGCACCTCTGTCCACCCACTGCCATCGGGCGGAAAGCGAAAGTCGCTCAGCCTTCACACTTCATTCACTGGTGGTTCTCCAGGTCTTCCAGGCAACTACATGGACGAGTCTGGACCAGATCCGGCCGTTTTCAGGGAACTGCACAGCGCGACCGACCTGGCTTTACGTGCCACAAAGACCACGGCTCAGGTGATCGGCAGGTCGATGGGCAGCTTGGTGGTACTCGAGCGCCACTTGTGGTTGACCTTAACAGAGACCAAGGTCAGGATGGTAGCGCTGAGGTGCCTGCCAGGAAGGGGAAGGGACAAAGTCTCGTCTGCAGCATTCCTGCCAAAGCATTCCAGCTCGGTGCAGTCCTTCCCTTCGGGCTGTCCCTGGCTCCTCGCTGCTCCAGTCAAAACATTTGTGAACTACTATATCACAGATCCCTCCTCCTCAGCCACTTGGAATGCCTGGGACTCAGGGTCAATTTTGCCAAGAGAGCTCTAGCCAAACTGTTCCCTCGCTTGTATTGCATTATCACAAAGTTCACTTGCTGCCTCCTACAGTCCCTTCCTTCCTGACTGACGACTCGAGGCAGTACCAACTCTCAGCCCAGTTTCTGCTACTCAAAGTCCCTTCCTACCAGAGGGACACTTGTGCTCGGACCATGGTCAAGCTCCCACAATAATCACTGTTTCACTGATCATTTCACGCTCATCATGCTGGTCCAGCATCTCCAGAGCCCCCTTCCAAATCCAGAGAGTCTGATGCCTCAGAGACAGAAGAAGGAAGAGCACCGGCTCTGCCCGTTGAAGAGACTATGTGGTTCTCTGGAATGGTCCTAGAATACCGTGAAGGTTGCTCTCGAAAAATGTGCTCAAACACCGAGGTTGTGGTGAAAGATGAACAGACAAAACAACTCTCAGCCCTTGATCGAAAGAGAAAACTCAGTTACGCATCAACTGCCTGGAAAAGCGGGCAGTGTGTCAAGCTGTGTCCTTTGTATCCTTCGTGATACCATCGCACCTGGAAGGGGACACCTCTGACGACATTCACCTTAGTTCTAGCTCTGACAACATGATGACAGTGGTGTTCTACATAAATCATCTCAGTCAGAGCAACGCATGTGCCGGCCAGACTGAACCAAAGGGCAGACATGCTGTCTCGGAGCAAAGGTTTACTCAGAGGAGTGGATGCTCCATCCACAAATGGCTCCGAGAATTTGGGAGATCTTTAGTCAGGCAGAGGTCAATCTTCGCCTCAAAAGACAACTTTCACTGCCAAACTTATATTTCGAAGGACAGGGACGTGTTGGTCCACGACTGCCCCAACCTCCTCCTGTATGCTTTCCCACCGATCGCCCTGATCCCTCAGGTAATCAGGCAAATCAGGGAACTCAAACACAAGATTTTCCTAATAGCCCTGTGCTGTAAGAACCAGCATTGGCTCACGGAGCTGTCGCAGTTGCTCACTGCAGCTCCATGACCCATTACCGTGAGACAGGACCTCCTCTCTCAGGCGAACATGACAATCTGGCACAATCTGGCAATCTGTAGGCACCACACTCTGGCCTCTTGATGGGAGCCTACAGACCTTCCCAATAGTATTTTAAACAGTATTTCAGAGGCCAGAGCACAGTCTACAAAATATCTCTATGCACTTAAATGGTTGGTCTTCGCCACCTGGTATGCAACCCGTGGCAAAGACCCAATTTCCTGTGACATATCATCATCTAGGATCATCATTCCTCCTAGAGTTGTTGAATAAGGGTCATTCCCCCCTCTCCACCCAAGTTCTATGTAACAGCCATAGCAGCTTCTCACGCTCCTATAGCCAGCCAGTCGGTGAGCAGGAAACAACTTGGTTGGTTCACTTTCTAAAGGGATCTAGGAGGCTAAATCTCCCTCTATGGAAGCAGTTCCAGAGTTTAACCCTGAGAGGGCGCCTGTCTCCACGTCTAGCCCAAGGAGGTTGTGCTCACGTCCGGCCCAGAGAGGGCCTCAGATTCCGAGTCTAGCCCAGAAAGGGCTCCTGTTCTCCAGTTTAGCCCAGAAAGGGCTCCTCTTCTCCAGTCTAGCCCAGAGAGGGCTCCAGTCCCAGAATCCAGCCCAGAGAGTTTTGCCCAAAGAGGGATCCTGTTCCTGAGTTTAGCCCCCGAGAGGGCTCCTGTTCTTAAGTTTTGCCCAGAGTTTTGCCCAGAGAGGGACTTATCCACACGTTCAGCCCAGAGACTGCCGTGGTTCCTACGCCTGGCCCAGGGAGGGCCACAGTTCCCACGTCTAGCCCAAGGAGGGCTCCTGTTCCCACAAAGGGCCCATTTAGTTAATTCAGTTCCACCTGTGTTTGATTTATTACCTTGTTTAGTCCTGTGCATTTAAGCCCTGTGTTTCCCCTTGTTCAGGGTCTGGTACTGAACGTCGATGTTGTGCTTCCTGTGTGTCTCTGCCTGCCTTGTGCATCCCTGTTTTGGATCATTAAATGACTGTTATTTTTGAGTTTATCGTCGTTCTTCGTCTTGTCCCAGTAGGCAACCGTGACACCTCAAATGTTTCTCTGGTCACTATGACATGCCTGACCCGTATGACATACTCTCACTCCAGATATAAAGCAGCCACTGCCAGTTACTAGCAAACTGGGTTCATGAGAGTGTTTTGTTTTGTGATCTACAAATTACATTCGCAATCTGATGGAAACACAAATTCTGTATTATATTGTGGATTAGATGTTTATCGTAGCATATTAGACTTTACTTTGCATTTAAAAAAATAAACTATACTACATAAACTGTGCAGAAAGCAATTATCATCATAATATGACACACAACAGACAAACCCAAACAGTCAAACTCTTAGCGAGTTGTCCCAAAAATCCCACAGTTGTTTTAAATCAGAAACATCTCTGCAATGTACTATATATGATCAGAAGCCCACACACTGCCTTTAGGAACAGATCGTATTTCATCCATAAATACCCAGAGACATCCGTTTGTGTGTTTGTCAGTGGACAGTGAGCTCTCCTTGTCTCCACACACCAGTGAACCGAAACTGTCAACTGGCTGTTGGAAATCAGTTTTCAGCCTTTTCTACTATTGTATCTCCTTTCTTTTCTTTTTTAATACAATCTCTGACTCAGTTTCTTTTATGATTTCATATTCTACACTGATATTTAACTTGATATTTTGGTAGAAAATACACCTTTCTATATACAAATTTCTGTTTGCATGGGATTTCAGTCAGTGATTTTCAGTTAATAATTTAAATCCACACAACGTGTTCATTGGTCCATACTGAAGTGGAAGTTACGTACATCACATCATCTTGACAGCACCTAAAGAGCCTGTCCTTCAAATGGCTCATCACAAACAAGAGGAAGTCTTCTGAGAGAAACCATAGAAAGGAACCTGCCGATCACTCTTAAAAATAAAGGTCCTTTATTGAAATCAATAGTTCCATGTAGCGCCTTTAACATCCATGGAATCTTTCTACTCCACAAAAGGTTCTTGATAGTAAAAAAAATGTTCTTTAAACTTTTAAAATGTTCTTATACCAAGATAAACATTCACTGAAAGGTTCTTTGAGGAAACCAAAATTGTTCTTCTATGGCATCAAGGAGAAACCCCCTTCTGATTTTAAGAGTGTGGAACCTTTCCATTGCACAAAAGGGACTTTATAGTGGAAAAAGATTATTTAGGTTATTCTAAAATGTTCTAGGAAAAAAGGATCTTTTAAGAACTGATGTCTGATTATTTGGTGAACCAAAAATGGTTCTTCTATGGGATCATGGTGGAAAACACCCTTTTTGAGCCTTTATTTTTAGAAGTTCAATAGCAGAGAACAGAATAAAGAGGCACCAGTTTGTGAGAATGCAGTCAGAGCAGATTGCACAATGGACATTACTCAAAAATAATCATGTGAAAATTCATCTGGAGTTCAACAATAAGCATAACAGTGACCCATTTAGGAAAAGATTATGTGGTTAGATAAGACAAAGTGGTTTTCATCCAAAATGTAATGCAATATGTGTTGTGAAAATTGAAAAGTGCCCACTACATCCAGTTTTTATCAACTGTGGACAGTGGTCAAGGCTAAATGAACCCATCTGAGAACGACTGAGAATCTTTTACAGTTTGAACATTTTGATCACCCAGCAGCATCTAAAGGGGTGGTATGTTGCAGTGGTTAACCCTCAAGGCTGAAGACTGGAAGGTTTCTGGATCGATGCCCCCAAGAAGGGAGCTATAAGTCAACAGCACTGTGCCCTTGAGCAGGACACTCAGCCCCGGGTTACTCAAGGGGGCTCGTCCTTGTAATAAAGCTCATGGTGTCATACTGTGATGTCACATGACACTGCAGAAACAACAGCAGCCCTAGTTGAGTGCCAATGAATCCTGTTACAGAAGTATATTTAGATTTTATATTTACAGTAAAGACATTCATAATGTTACAAACGGTTTTTGTATGCAGTTTTTTTTTACTTTCTGAAAAAATATGATCATGGTTTCCACAAATATAAATTAAAATATTAAGCACAAATAAATATCTACTGAGCAGCAAATCAACATATTAGAATGATTTCTGAAGGATCATGTGACACTGAAGACTGGAGTAATGATGCTGAAAATTCAGCTTTGTATCACAGGAATAAATTACATTTTAAAATACATTCACTTAGCAATCATTTTAAATTTGAATAATATTGCACAACATTACTGATTTACTGTAATTTGTATCTGTTTTATTGTATTTTTATCTGGTTTTAATGCATTTTTAATAAATGCAGCCTTGGTGAAGATATATTGTCAGGTAACACTTTACAATAAATTTCCATTAGTTAACATTAGTTAATGTATTGCCTAAAATGAACAAACAATGAACAATACATTTATTACAGGATTTATTAATCTTTTGTCAATGAAAATACAGTTAATTGTTAGTTCATGCTAATTCACAGTGCATTAACTAATGTTAACAAGCACAACTTTTAATTGTAATAATGCATTAGTAAATGTTGAAATTAACATTACTCAAGAAGACTAATCGATGTGTTGTATTTGAAGTATTGTTCATTCTTAGTTCATGTTAACTAAAGTAGTTAACTAATGAACCTTATTGTAAAGTCTTACAGACTTACAGACTAAACATAATACATTATTTTTTAGTTTTTGTAGTCACACAACAGAACTACTTAAGCGAATGTATCATCTAAAATATACATACATGTATATTCATATACATTTAAAGTAATCTTGTTGATTAAATGCATTTTTACTTAATATGATAATATAATAATGTCCATTTTACTTGTCAAACACTAACAAATGTATCCCAAAAACAATCATTAATGTATTACATTTTTGGGTAATACTTTAGTATAGGGACCAATTCTCACTATTAACTAGTTGCTTATTAGCATGCCTATAATTAACATATTGACTGTTTGCTAGTATTTATAAAGTACATATTCTGCATGACCATATTCTACATCCCTAATCCTACCCTAATACCTAAATATAACAACTACTTTACTAACTATTAATAAGCAGCAAATTAGGAGTTTATTGAGGCAAAATAGTTAATGGTTTATTAATAGTGAGACTAGACCTTAAAATAAAGTTACTGTTAAGATTATTTTTGTAACAAAATATCATGTGAAAGTAATTCATTTTAGGTTTCAGTGCTTTAAAAAAATTATATAACAGACACCAACATTTACGTTTGAAATGATTAGTAATTCAGTAAAATTAGATTGCTTGAAATGCTATATTACTTGTAAATGAATGCTATATTACTTGTGTTACTCAAACGAACACTCGCATGTTGCTTGTATTTCAAAGTATGACTCTGTTGCAATGTTGCAAATTAGATTTAGTTCTGAATGGAGGACAGTACATTCCAGCAGAGCCAATCCAGCCAATTACTTTGAAATCAGTCTTCTGACGTTTGACGGAAGATTTGCTTTTCCTATAAGAGTCATCTTCACACTCAATAATGTTTAGATCAGGATCTAAGAAGTCTTTTGTGCTCTGACCGACTCTTGGCTGTATATAAAGCGTTCAGTGTATAATGGTATAGGAGATGGTGACGCATGTCAGCAGTCAGAAAGCAGTTTGCTATCATTGTTTGTGTCACAACGACCAGGCTAGATGCCAAAATGTCCATTCGACTGAAGGAACATGTCATGTGCAAGTCATTGCAGCAAAAAAAAAACGAACAAGACAAGCTACAACATTTATCTAGGGAGTTAAGCACAACCTAAATGCTTTGCGATGCCTTGGATGCTTGTTATAAATAATGTCCCACACCAAAATATTTATTTTATGTTCTGAAACATAGGAGTAACACTGGAGTGAGTAAATATGCTGAAAATTCAGCTTTGCATCACAGAAATAAAATACATTTTAGACTATACTCAAATAGAAAATAGTTATTTTACATTGTAATAATATTTCACACTATTACTATTTTTACAGTATTTTTGATTAAATATATTTCATATGTAAGCTATTGGTCTATTTTTGCTTTGCACATAACACAAATGAAGCAGATAAATGGCATCAGGGAAACTATAATATGAGTTGTAATAATATTTCACAATATTTCTGTTTTTACTGCACTTTTATCAAATATATGCAATTTTCAATGCAAGTATGCATGCTCATACATTCTGAACTATTTTTTACTGAGCACATAAAACAAACAAAGCAGAAAAACTGAATCAGGGAAACTCTGGAAGGTTGCATTACAAAATTTGTCCCAGAGGAACTCTGATTTCAGTAAAACAAGCATGAGATAGCACATGCCCTGCTGCTGTGACACTACAGGTTGGTCTTACCTTCCAGGGAGAGGCTGGATTTCCTCAGCTGCACTCATGGAGGCCAAAGGTGTTCCAGGGCAAAAGGAGCAGCGGCCAAACTCCAGCAGGAGAGGCGAGATGTGTCCGTTCTCAGATTGAGGCAGAAAGAGCGCTGGAGCTCGGAGAGACCCGGCGTGGAGCAAGCCAGCGTCTGACACACATACAGACGCACACTGATGGAGAAATGTGCGCTTACACTCACACACGCTTCAACACAGGAGTAATGACAGTTCGGACAGACAGTTGCAGAGGTGTGGTGTGCATTGGGCTGGATTCACTCATTCAGCCTACACACACACACACACACACACACACACACACTCAATTGTTTTTCCCATGCAGTGTGGAGAGTGGCTCATTCCAGAACGCTGCCAGTCCAAGCATGGCAAGAGACACACTGAGGCTTGTTGTCTACCTAACAGCACACTCTCGCTCTCTATTCTCCCTCCCCCTCTGTATCTTTCATCCTTTGCTTTATCATACATGTCTCTCCACCTCCTATTTTCTGTCGTTCTGCTTTTATATGTCTCTCCCTTTCCTCCTGTTTCTCTGATTCACTCTCTTTATTTGGGATGACAGATACTTTGCCTGTACTTGTCACAATTTTCCTTTTTCTTACTTTGCCTTTGTTTTCACGATATACATCTAAAACATAAATACTGAATACCAAGTATGAGATATACAATTTGGAACATATTCCATATATAAAATGAAGTCAATTACGTAAATTATTTTTAATTATGGAAAGACAAAGTCCATTACATTTCTTTCTTTCTTTCTTTCTTTCTTTCTTTCTTTCTTTCTTTCTTTCTTTCTTTCTTTCTTTCTTTCTTTCTTTCTTTCTTTCTTTCTTTCTTTCTTTCTTTCTTTCTTTCTTTCTTTCTTTCTTTCTTTCTTTCTTTAAAAGTCTCGTATGCTCACCAAGGCTGCAATTATTTTAAAAACAATAATATTGTGAAATATTAATATTCAAAATAAGTGTTTTCTGTTTGAATTTATTTTGATGTAATTCCCGTCGGGGAACATATTATTAATTTTTAACCATTTTAATAATCAATAAATATTATATTTAATTAACTTAATTGGCATTTTAACATTATTTCATTACAACTATGCACGTTTAAATCCCAAAATTCGCATTCATGACAATTAACATGTTTGGGCACAATGTTTTTTTGCAATTAAAATGACCATAAATTAAGCAAATACTAACATTATCACATACTCATACAATTATACACTTTTTCATAATTTCACTATTGTTTTATTTACATTAAATAAATGCCAATGAGAATTTTTGCATTACTACATGCTATCATTTATATATTTACTTGTATTTATTGTCTGCAATATTATACAGACATGTTCTGGACAATTTTTGTGAGATTCGTTCTCCTCGGGATGTACAGTAATAAAATAAGCATGATGCCCTGGCTTCAAGTTCAGTGATGCATCCCAGAAATGCTCTTAGGTATTGATCAAAATATTGTATAATGCTATGAATCTTAACAGCACGTTACATGCATAAAAACTTGCAAAGCTGAACAGAACGAGACAGGTTTCACAGTGATATGCTCTATTTTTAACCCTCACTGATGCTGTGTTCAGTATTCATTCCAGCAAGAATGATGCATGAAATAAGACAGCTGACTCCTCATTGTTATTAAAGGTTTTTTTTTTTTTTAACTATCCATTTTTCTACATCAAACCAGCGTCAGATCTGAGCTGTTCGATGTATGCTACAGCAGTGGGATGTCAAAGCATTCACAAGAAGCACAAGGTTCTTCTCATACACAGCTAGAGAATCCCTGTATGTTTGTGCATGACCAAGAAGTTCCTTTAAAGAGGTTTATGTGCAGAATTTTGTTTTGGTTTCAATGCAAAGATGCACAACAAGTAGCAGCAGGTTAAATCTTCATGATTAAATGGTTTCTAATATACAGGTTCCAGTCACAGATGGTGTGTTGTTTCAGTAGTTTTCTCCAGCTGTGCTTTTCACCTACTTTTCTGTTCGGTGCTCACTATGAGAGTCACTGTGTTTGCTCAAGGGCAGCTTGTTTCAATGATCTGTTAGCAAAGCACAATATTCAATTTATTTCATGGCATTGTTAATAGACTCATATTGTTACTTTTACATACATACAGTTGTGCTCAAAATTATTCATACCCTTTGTAAATGTGATCAAAGAAGGCTGAGAAAATAAGTCTGCATTGTTTATTCATTTGATTTTTCATAATAAAAAAAACACAAAAAAAACATCTAAACTATAATTGAAGTAAAAAAAAAGTGAAAGTGGAGGAAAATCACATTAGGAAATACATATTTTTATCAAGTACACAATGGCCACAATTATTGGTACCCCTAGAATTTCTTATGATTAAAATATCTCTGAAGTATATGTTTTTTTTTATCACACCAGGGTGGCTAGGAACATGAACCGTCCAGCCTTGACTTCCACAGGATTGTAAATATGAGGAACACAAAGGCCTAATTCCCTTAATCATTGATCACAAGTAAAACCAAAGAATATGTTTCTGATGTGCAGCAAAAGATTGTTGAACTTTAAAAAATCCCATTTCCACAATCAGGGCAATAATTAAGAAGTTCTAATCAACTAAAGATATTACAAATCTGTAATATGGAAGATTTGGAAGAGGACATGTCTCTAGGAGAGGAGGAGAGTTTGAGTGGCTAAAGACTTTCCATGGATTACAGCTGGAGAATTGCAGAGATTAGTTGAGTCTCGGGGTCAGAAAACCTTAAAAAAATAGTCAAACAGCTCCTACACCACCACATGTTTTTTGGGAGGGTTTCAAGAAAAATGATCCTAGCTCATCCAAAAACAAACTCCAGCATATTCAGTTATCAGACACGACTGGAACTTCAAATGGGACTGGCTTCTATGGTCAGATGAAACTAAAAAAATAGCTTTTAAGCAGCAAACACTCAGGATGGGTTTGGTGAACACAGGGATAAAAAGTACCCCATGTGTACAATGAAATATACTGCTGTATTTCTGATGTTGTGGGCCTATATTTCTGCTGGAGATCCTGGACATCTTGTTCAGACACATGGCATCATGGATTCTATCAAATACCAACAGATAAAAAATCAATAAGTGTCTGACTCTGTTAGAAATCTTATAATGGGCCATGTTTGCATCTTCCAACCGGACAATAATCCAAACACAAACCTCAAAACCAACTCAAAAATGTGTCACTGAGCACAAAAGCAAGCTTCTGCTCTGGCCATTCCAGTCCTCTGACCTGAACCCTGTAGAAAATGAGTGAGGTGAACTGAAGAGAAGAAGCACCGTCATGGAGCTGAATCTAAAGGGTCTGGAGAGATTCTGGATGAAGGAATGGTCTCTGATCTCTTGTCAGGTGTTCTCAAACCTCATCAGCATTATAGGTGAAGATTCAGAGTTGTTATCTTGGCAAAAGGAGGTTGCAAAAAGTATGTATATTAGAGAAAAACATTTATTTATACCTCCAATGAAAGGTTGGATTTTTGTAAATGTTTTAAATAAAAGATCAAAAGGATTAATGATACAGGTTTATTTTCACAGCTACCTTATATATCATATTTACCAAGTGTATGAATAATTTTGAGCACAACTGTATGTAAAATTATTCGACCGGATACCAACATATATGTGCTTAATTGATTTTCATATGTGGCTAAGTTTGACAGGCATGGGAACTGATGAGGGTTGTTTGTCTTAAATATTTGTCTCCATCTAGTGTTTCAGGCATTAAACTACATCATGGCATAGTAAGTTTTTACATAACCTTGCGCAGCATACAGAGCCCACTGGTGCTGTTTTGTGAACATTGTGAAGACTATGATTGTTGTAACTGAGACGAATTTAGAAATCTTTCTGAGCAGCTGCACATGATGTTTCTGTGATGTAATCATCTTGGAATCCTTTTTTTGAGGCAAACACATCAATACAATGATAAAAGTACCAAAAAACACGAGTGAAGAATAATATCCCAGATCTCATTATATTATAAACACCATGACTGCAGAATATCCCCAGCGGTCCTCCTCTTCCAGAGGGTCCTCTATGGTTGTGTGCTCGTCTCGTGATCCAAACCCGCTGCTCTCCAGATTACTGAAGCGGTTTTAGATAGTGTTGGAGACTCAACAGCTCATGCTGGTCTGATGAATTTGGTTAGGGACCTCTGCGGAAAAACATGCTGTGGTAAAAAAACACATTTATGTAAAAATAAAAGGCTTTTTTTCTTTTGCAAATGACATGAGAGATATATGAATTGTCTAACATAAAGAATAAAAAATCTAGCTTTTAAATGCGTAATTTGTCCCACAATTTGACAACTTTTTACATGTCATGTAAATAAATAAATACATGTTTATTTTAAATAAATTTTAAGTAAATATTGTAAACATTTTGCAAGCTCAACATTCACCCTTATGCCGAGATAATGTTTTAAAAAATATCAAACAAATATTTTTTCTTAATTTAAAAAAAAATAAAATAATGCATACAATGTTATTAACAACTGCAAACCAATATGTGGCCCCCAACTACATTGGTCCCTTTCTGCCAGAGCTGGGTAGTAACTGATACATGTAATCTGGATTATGTAATCAGATTCTAAAAGTCATGTACTCGTAATCAGATTACAGTTACTATTTATTGATTACATATTCACACAATGGCAGTAAATCATAATGTATGGCATCTCCCTGATTCTTCTTTTAAATTGTCCTTTCTAAAAATCCTACTGTGTGTGTCATGCCATTTAGCTTTGACTATATTCACAATATACAGTGTATGTAAACGCATCTGAATTTGGGTGAGAAAAACACATCTCAAGCAATCAGACCAAGTATGAAACAAATAAATATGCAAGTTACTAAACACTGGTGATGTAGCTATATATATGTCTTCATCATATCCAGTGACCTTCAAAAATGTGATTCTTACATAAAGACCAGTTTAGGAAACCCCGATCTAATGTAATGTTTAATGCATTTTAGGATGTTGATAAAAAAAATGAATACATTTTATTTTTGCTTTTTTATATCAATATGGTAAGTTTAATGGTAGCCTACACTTACATTTACATTTAGCCATTCTGCAGATGCTTTTATCCAAAGCGACTTACAATTGGGGAATACATAAACAAGTTTAACACACTCAAACAAGTTAGATAAAAAAGTAGGCTAATCTAAAATGTAGTCAGAATACATTACCTAAAATGAGTAACTACAGTTTTCATTATAGCCTACTCTGTAATCAGTAATGGACTACAATTTGTAACCCAAACCACAGCAGCTCTGCTTAAGAGTGAGGCTAAATATGCACCTGTTGCCCATTTTGCCATATTTATTTCATTATAACATTCAAACTAAACATATAATGTGTGCTTACTGCCAGACAAAAAATGACATCGTTTGAAAACTGTAGGCTACTGAGAGAATAATATTGGAAAATGTGTTGCACGGCGAACTTAAAATGAAATTAAATACTTTCGCTACTAACTTTGTTAAAAAGTTCAAAACGTCTTTGTTTCGGTGTGATCTCCAACAATGGATGCTAAACGTGAGTTTTCTTGTTCTGTAAACACTATATTATATTCTCAGCAGTGTTGGGGGTAACGCATTACAAGTAACGCGAGTTACGTAATAATATTACTTTTTTCAAGTAACTAGTAAAGTAACGCATTACTTTTTAATTTAATAGAAAATATCTGAGTTACTTTTTCCCATTTATTGACTGACAGTGCGCCGTGTGAACATGATCTTACTGTAGTTATAATCTAGACTAAATATGAATGTGTATTAATTCATCCCACTCGCAAAAAAACAGATTCAGTATTCATCAAAATGAATTAAAACAGTGAAATGCAAACTCAGAATATGACACAAACCTGCAATAATTAAATATGTTAAACAACACAAATATATCTAATCTTATTTTATTAACCAATGTGTTTGCTGCTGACCTTTGATGATCTAGTTCAACCATACTAATAAGCAAAAATGACTTTAGATAAACTAACAATTGTGCTTCATTGTTTAGTTTTTTTATTGCTGAAGATTGTTGAACCTTCTTCTTCTGTGTTCTACTGTACAGACGTGAATTTACTTTTCCTTCAGCCTGAGGTTTATTCATTACACTTTTTGGTGTGAAAGGCTTTTACATTTGCTATAAATACAACTTCTTGTATTAAAAACAAACAATCAAGCCCTGCTCATATTTAAAAAGTAACACGAAAGTAACGCAAAAGTAAAGTACAGCATTACTTTTCATAAAAAGTAAGTAAGTAACGTAATTAGTTACTTTTTTAGGGAGTAACGCAATATTATAATCAGTGTTGGGGAGTAACTAGTTACATGTAACGGAATTACGTAATTTAATTACAAATTAAAGTAATTGTAATTAGTTACAGTTACTAAGAAAAGATGTGTAATTAAATTACAGTTACTTATGAAAATGTTAAGGATTACAAAGAGGGTTACATCTGATTTTTTCACACACACTCCCACATACAGATTTAACTGATTTCTTTCATAAATTGCAGTGACTGCTCTAAAATATGAAGCACCAATGTATTCAGAAGTCTTATATTTCCTATATGGGTTTATGTATATGCTTTTTTTAAGATTAACTGTTTTTTCTAAGGCATCATTAGATTCCAGTGTTTCATGTCATAGCTATGCAAAGATTTGATTTTAAAATCAATATCATAGCTATTAAACAATTTCTTGTTATGATTTTAAATCTGTATTTAACCTCATAATGATTAAAGTAAGTCTGATTTGAGGTGGCTGTGCTTCAAAGGGGACATCAGATGCCATTTTCCACAAGTTGGTATGATTCTTTAGGGTAATCTTGAAATGGTCTCGGTGTGTGTAAAGAACACAGCAACTCGTTTCGGTGTATATCTCTTTACATGCCAATGAGCTCTGCTCACCCCGCCTCTCTTCTGTGGAAGAGCAAAGGCGATTTACAGATAATCATAAAAAAATATAAAGTGGGAGACTTACTTCTGGAGGTGCAGCTGGATCATGAACATGGTTGCTAATCCATCCTTTAGTTTTAACTTTTTAACAAAACTTGCTTGAATTGCCCTCATTCAGAAAGCAGTCTGGAGTAAAATGATTTGCGCAGCCAGACATAAACTAATTTAGTGAAAGTGAAGTGACGTGTGGCCAAGTATGGTGACCCATACTCAGAATTTGTGCTCTGCATTTAACCCATCCAAGTGCACACACACACACACCGTGAACACACACCCGGAGCAGTGGGCAGCCTTCTATGCTGCGGCCCCGGGGAGCAGTTGGGGGTTCGGTGCCTTGCTCAAGTCTCACCTCAGTCGTGGTATTGAGGACGGAGAGAGTGCTGGTTATTCACTACAAAATCAAAATGGCTTGATAATTGAGACTGTTTAGGCTTTTGGGGGGATCAAAAAAGGAGTGAATTTTTACCATTGTAGGGTTGTTGTGTCCACACACTGCAAAGACACACTTATATGCAAATGAAGATATTTTGCATCCAACATCTCCTTTAAAATTAAAATATTATCATCTTAATTCAAGTGATGAAGGCTTTCGAGAGTCTGACAGTAATTAGTGTTAAACTCTACTGTAAGTTTAACCCTGCCTGCTTTGCATGTTTGAAAATATTAGAAATTTAGAAAAGTAATCAAAAAGTAATCAAATGTAATCAGTTACTTTACTTTTATAAAGTAATTGAAAAGTTACACTACTTATTACATTTTAAGTAGGGTAACTTGTAATCTGTAACCTATTACATTTCCAAAGTAACCTTCCCAACACTGATTATAATGCATTACTTTTAAAAGTAACTTTCCCCAACACTGATTCTCATGTATTTTGTAAACACCTCGTGAAGCTCCGCTGCAAACTGAACGCCTCAAACAGTTTGTTTACTTTGCGCAGTTTGTGTAAGGGGCGTTTATTTCTCTCACTGAATTCTTAGAGCCAGTGAGTGCACAAGCATGAGACCACAAGGTCAACACCGCTTGAAAAGTCGCTCTCTTGGTGTTTGCTAGGTAATAAGTCTGTGGAGCAGTCATGGGTTCTGAGGCGCAGAAGGACAGGCTCCGCGAGCTCTTCCACGCCTGTGACGTGGATCACTCCGGACGCATCGAGAAATGGGAGTTCGTCAGAATCTGCTCCGAGCTGCGCGTGCGATCCACCGAGATAGACGCGCTCTTCGCCAGACTTGACACCGACGGAGACGGCACGATCAATCTGGAGGAGTTCATGGACGGCTTTCAGGAGTCGCACTTGTTGAAGGAAGAGGAGGAGATGAGCAGCGAGTACGCCGGGGAAAGTTCCTCTGCCCCCTGGGAGGATTTTAAATCCCGCCTGGGAGATCAGCTAAAATTCATCCCCAGGTAAAACACCTGACTGTCGGCGCAGTAGCTCTCAACTTAAAGCCCGAAGGAGCGCGTGAAGAACATTTGAAGTGTTCCCATTAACACGTCATTTTAATTCATCTTTAACGTTCCTAATGGGATTTTAAAAAATAGGATTCCAACATAACACAACAATATATATTTTTTTGTTTTGTTTTTTGTTTTTTACAGGCTATTACAGGGTATGACTTTTCATAATATTCCTCACTATTATCCCATGAGGACATTTTTAGGGGTTCAAACTCATCATGGCAGTTTTTAAAGAAGCGGTAATTCTTAGGAATGAAGTGGAATTTCTATTGTAATTTGGAATCAATCTTAACATTTTGTGATGGAGAATTTCTTAAAGAAAGTTCTTAGTTTTTGTTTAGGAAATTGTCTTCTAACATGACACTAAAAAGTGGAAAACACACACAGAGAGAGAGAGAGAGAGAGAGAGAGAGAGAGAGAGAGAGAGAGAGAGAGAATTGTAATATATACATACACACACACACACACACACACACACACACACACACACACACACACACACACACACACACACACACACACACACACACACACACACACACACACACATATATATATATATAATTGTTAGCAATACAAATATGCTATAAACATATTTATACTATATATATATATATATATATATATATTTATATATATATATATTTGTTTTGAAATGTTATTGATATATTTATTATTGTTATTATTATTAAGAATATTTTACATTACAAAGAACCTTCTGTGATTTTTTTTCATTGTTTATTTTAAAAGTGTATGATCAGGGAAGCATCCGTTCTGTGTTTGACAAATATTCTTTGGGTAGATTGAACTAAACTTATTGAACTATCTTCATATTGTAGGTTGAAAGTTCAGTATAGCCGAGAAGTCAACGGAAAAGAGTTTCACTTTTCAAAATGAAAGACTGCAGTTACAGTATGCCATATTGCAATAACTAAATATATCTGACCTAGTTTTGTTTATCAGCCTGTGCAAATATCTGATCAGGTACACCATCGCCAATTTCCCATAATCTACAGGTCTCCAGAAACACACAGCTTCAGAGATACGTTAAATTGGTTTCCCTAAATGCTAATAAGTTGTTAAAATAATCTTTTTTTTATTCTAATTTTCTTTTTTGAGAAGTTTCATATATGAGCGTTGATATTCTTGATGATTGTGTAATCATGACATCTTCCCAAGGGTTTTAATTTCCCAACTTTGAATAGTTCAGGTCATGAGATGTTTAGTTTTTGTTTGGTTGATAACGGTCCTTATTCAAATCGAGTTTGATGTATCTCATGACAGATCGGTGGAGTTGATTCTAGCTAGAGGCTTGACATGAGACACATCACCGTTGTGCCACGCTAAAGTCGACAGAACATTGATTAGTCGTGGGCTATCAATACCTCTCTTATTTCACTCATCTGCCATAGCATTTGATGACACAAGTGCTGCTTCATAAAAGAGAACAGCAAAGTCATGAGGCTCATGCAGTTATTCATGCATTATAAACTCCATTGATTGAATAATGTCTGAAAAACACATGGTTGTCCTTAAGCCGAACTCTGTTTTATTGAACTGTGTTTCTGTTCTAATCACATCAATGGATGTGTTTCAATGGCTCAATAGTGTTTTTATGTGCAGTATTGAACAGATATCAACTGTGTACCAGAACATCCGTTTGACGGAGCCCAGAATCATCCCCCAGTTTGAAAGAGGTCTTCTCAGTTTCATCAAAGAGATCCGAATACTGAACACTGAAATGGAACATCTGGCACTTGCTGTAAAGAGGTACACAAACTCATGTATATACATTCATACATACTCGTGTGGCCACCAAGTTTTCTTCACCGTACTTTCCATGCAGGAATTTAGAAACTGGGTGGAGTTCAAATCTTCAGTTTCTTCAGAAATTCCTCGCAGCATCTTTGTATCAATAACCATTTTTTTGGTTCTTGAATTGCTATATGGTAGGAACTGATTACATGTAATCTGGATTATGTGGTCAGATTCCAAAAATGAAATACTTGTAATTAGATTACATTACATTCAAATACTCATAATCAGACTACAATTACTTTTTAGTGCTAATTAATCGCATCCAAAATAAAATTTATTTACATAATATATGTGTGTGTACTGTGTATATTTATTATGTATATATGAATACAAACATGTATCTATATATTTAAGAAAAATAAATCATGTTTATATTTTAAATATATTTATATATAATATGAATTATATGAATATAAATATATACATCATGTAAATATTTTTTGAAATATATACTGTATGTGTGTGTATTTATTTATACATAATAAATATACACAGAACACACAAATATATTATGTAACAAATCTTTTATTTTGGATGTGATCAATCGCGATTAATCGTTTGACAGCACTTTTTTTATTGATTACATGATTACAAAATATTCATAAAATGGAAGCAAATTATTTATCATTTATTGTTCCCTCCTAATTCTTATTTTGTCTTATTACATTTTCTGAAAAAATATGTCTAAAAATCGCTTTGTTTCAATTTTGTGGAATGGCACAGACAGACTGGCCACTAATCAGATGGCTATGATTAAGCTATTATTAAACAGCATTAACAAATTAAATATTTAATATTTATAGTGCTTTATTTTTATTGGTTTTATTTTAAATATATTATTATTATTTAAATTGAACCAATTTTATTTCATTAATTAGCATTTCATCAAGTTTGAGAAACCCTGATGCAATATGATGTTTAATGCACTTGTTGATAACATAACAAATAATTAATTCTCTATAAATTATCATTTTCTTCATATTTTATATGAATATGATGCAAGGTTGTCCAATTCAAAATCAATGTTGGATTTAATAGATCAAATGTAATATAAAGTAACTGATTATTACCAAAAATGTATATTATGTAATCGATTACATTTCATTATTTAATAATGGACTACAATTTGTAAGTAATCTCTGTATATGTTTGTGTGAAGATCAGTTGTGATGCTACATTTATAGTTTCTTCAGCTTGGTGCGTTAATGGATCAGTGCATAGATTGTCATCTACATATCATTATTTGAACTTCACACACACACACACACACACACACACACACACACACACACACACACACACACACACACACACACACACACACACACACACACACACACACACACACACACACACACACACACACACACACACACACACACACACACACACACACACACACACACACACACACACACACACACACATGCTGCCGAGTTTTGGGAGTGACTATCATGTACAAATGCAGGAGAGGCACCCAGAAACCGTCTTAAAAAATATTTTTTAAAAGGTTAAAAGCTTAACTTAATTATATAGTTCTCCCAGAAATGAAATTCTGTTATATTGGAAATACTAAAATGTAAAATCTGTCATATAATCATATTGCTCCAAACCTGTATGACCTTCTATCTTCTGTAGAACGGTTTACATTTTTTTTCTTATTTTGTCCACACGATGGAAGCCAGTAGTAACCAAAACTATTTGTTTCTTAAAAAAAAAAACTCTTCTTGTTTTTTGTTCAACGGATAATTGTGTATTGCTGCATATGTGACGGCCTGTGTGTGTTCTGCTGGTGTTTGTTCAGAGCTCAGGATCAGACGGCGATACAGCTGAGTGAGATGGAGGAAGAGATGGATCACCGCATCCACACCGCAGAGAGAAACACACGTCTACAGGTTAAGAGAAAACAGAGGATTTGCCTTTTTTATTATTACTTATTAAGCATTATTTATTTAATTTATAATTCAAGATATATACTCTTGCATCGCAATTATTTTTTTTCTTGTTTTAAGAATGTTTAGATTTATTTTTATTATTTTTTTTACTTGAAAACATGACCGCAGTCATGTGCTACCGAATATGTCGCAGTATCTCCGCCCACAGTGAAATCTCATTTCAGTTTCAGTTAAGGCAGAAAATGTACCCACATTTCCCACCCATGACCTATCATTAAGAGAAACTTTAAATACTTCATAAACATCTGTAACACCGCCTTATATTCTGTCTTGTACTGAGCATCTGGATAATCTCGTGTAAAATACATTTAAATGCAATATGCTAAATGTTTATTTTATAGAACAGGTGTGGTATCTTTGGGCTCTTTACCATAATGATAAATCACATTGTTTATCACAGGTTTAATACTACTTTTTTTGTGATCAAACACACAAGACATTTATAACAAAATGTCTTAATATTATTCTGACAATTAATTAAGTAATCAGATGCAGTATGCTTAAAAAAAAAGGCACCTTTCTAAGTATGGTTTGTATTACTTGTTTATCTTGAAGGGACATTGCTGATAAGAAATACCAAAAAAGTTAATGTTTTTTTTTTTTGCAGGCATCCCTCAATTCATAAATATACTGTTTTCTTTTTCATTGTCACAATAATCAAGGATGCAAATTTTAATAGATGATATATTACTTCAGTGCTGTATTTATATTGTTTCTATGGATACAGCGCTCTGTTTATTGTGAGTTGGAGTTGATATAGGCAGCTCTAAAGGAATTAGCACAGGTGTTTTTCTGGGATCTGGGATCCAGCCAGATCATGTGAGTGTCTTGGATCACATTCAAGGCTTAACCTATCCATGGCATCACATGTTAGCGCAGACAATCTTCGACAGTCTGCATATGTTCTTGTTCCTTATCTGAGACCTGTGTTCCACGACCTATCACGTTATGTAATGTTAAAGGACCTGACTGTTTGTTTAACAGCACCTGTTCAAGTTCCTGTGACAAGTAAAACCCATTTGTATCCATTAGTGCACTGACATTCCTGAACATTTTGTCACGTTAATTGTCTTGATCTAATGTTTTAGAAAGCATCTCCGTTTTAATCTTCAGTACAGAGCATTTTAGACGTAGTATTTTTTATATTATATATATGCTGTATATAAAAGCTACATTATTTTGACTTCTTTGCAACAATGCAGTCATCATTTGAGCTTATCACAACACATTTGGAATTTTTCCAGTATTATATATTTTTTTCTCCAGTGTTCACTCATGATGTTACAATTTTAGTCGTTTTTATAAAATGCAAAGATTTATCATTTAACTCCAGCGTATGAATTCTATTCTTTTATAGGAGTCTAAAAAAGCCGAGGCGACTCTGAGCAGCATGAAACACCAGTACGAGTCTCAGATATGTGAACTACAACAGAAGATACAGACTCTGCAGATGGTGACTGACTCCTACTGATTCATAATAACAATGGGCAATATAGATTTATTCAGTATTATTCAGCTGCTTTTTTGCTTGCTCCTTCATCCCCAACTCCTCCTTTCGTCACAGTCAGGACTTGGCTTTCTGATATTCCTCGTTGAATCAGACTCCGTTTATCTTGACTGATGTTGTTACACTTAAATATGATTAAGCACATTAATGATATCTGCGTGGTTCAGTTCTGTTTACCCTATAGAGGGGGTTATTATTGCTGCGCTCCCTGCTCATTCATGACAGGCTGCATGGATGGGGAGTTTTTGCCCAGAACAGAACTATACCATCAAACCAAACTCTATGCTAAGAGTCAATCATTTTAACCATAGTGATCCTGACAAAGCTGGTTTAAATAGATGGGGTTTAAACAAACAATTCATATTCATAAATAGTTTCGAATTTGACTGCACTCACACTGTTGTATGAGAACAAAACTTGAACTGACTGGGGCTGAATAACAACACTACTGTCTGCTGTACAGCTGCATTCAAAACATTTACACAGTTACTGAACTGAATTCAATCTACACTGAACTAAATCGAGCTGAATAATGACACTAGTGTTGACTAGTGCTCATAATTTGTTTTATAATTGATGAGCTATGCAACACCGACTCTGTTATTGAACTTAATTGAATCAACGCTGAGCTGACTTAAGCTAAATAATAATGTTATCGTCTACTGTAAAGCTGCATTCAAAGCTGTTTCACAACTGATGAACTTTTGCATCAGTGACACAGTTACTGAACTGAATTCAATCTACACTGAACTAAATCAAGCTCAATAATGATGCTATTGTCATCTGAAAAAAACTGAATTAAATTAATTTCAAAATTGATGAGCTCTGACTTCAGCTAGATAATAATGCTATTGTCGTCTATACAGCTGCTTAAAGTTGAACTAATCTTTTTTAATAATTGATGAACATTGACACTCTTATTGGACTTCATTGAATCAACATTAAACTGACTTAAACTAAATAGCAATGCTGTTGTCTTCTATAGAGCTGCTTATTGCTGAACTGAACTTGTTTAATAATCGATGAACACTGACACTGTTATTAACCTGAATGACCTATTATTGAATTAATATTGAACTGAATAATTACACCATTGTCTTCTTTGGAGCTGCTTTATAGTTGAATTTATTCATTTCATAATTGATGAACTTGCAACATTGAATTTTATTAAAACTGAATTGAACACTCAACTAATTTAAACTAAGCTAAAATCTAATTTGTTTCATAATTTATTAATTATTTTCCTGCTTTTGAAACAATTTGTATTGTATAAAGCCTTATATTTTATAAGAATATTTAGGCTTTCTTTTTCTTTACTTACTTTTTTTAGATCGAAAACCAAAACAGGAGTATCAGCCTCAAAGAGGAAACTTCAGCACTGAAACGGCAGAACAACGACTTATTACTGGTATGGCTCCTATTTGAATCTGAATAGATCATTACAAATCATGTATGATGTTATATAATGTGTTTTTGTCTTACATTCTTCTTTCAGCAAAAGCAGAAGTTGAAACAGGAGCTTTTGGAGTCCCAAACTAATATTGCGTTCTTGCAGAGTGAGCTGGACTCTCTCAAGAGTGATCTCACAGACCAGAGCATCAACTTTGAACGGTACGTGTGTGTGTGTGTGTGTGTGTGTGTGTGTGTGTGTGTGTGTGTGTGTGTGTGTGTGTGTGTGTGTGTGTGTGTGTGTGTGTGTGTGTGTGTGTGTGTGTGTGTGTGTGTGTGTGTGTGTGTGTGTGTGTGTGTGTGTGTGTGTGTGTGTGTGTGTGTGTGTGTGTGTCACAGTTGACTTAGTTATTGATGATATGTGATAAACCCTTTAGATTCAGATCTTCAGACCACGCCCATCAAATATGTACTCTGAAGTATCTCAGACTGTCTCTTCTGACTCAGTCTGACACTCCCAGCTGGATGTATAATGTCAATACCGTGTCAATAATGAAAGAACGCAGACTTTTGTTCCCTTGCGTGATGGCACTGAGCAGCTGTAAACCGGTTGTGTGAGTGTTTGCAGTGCTGACATCATCCGAGCAGGATATCCTGGTGTCACACGTCACACTGCACAGGAATGTCTGGACCTTGTCACCTAGTAACTACAAAACAGAGCGCAGTTTACTTGTAGTATAATGAGTGTTACGGTGTAAAAACGTTGTCAGGAAACCCAAATATTTAATGACTGACTGCATTAGGTGAAACCAACAAAAGCTTTGTTTAACAGACAGATTCAACTGAAGAAATCAACTGAAATTGGTAACACTTTAGTCTAAGGACAACATCCTGACTGTTAACTTGTTGTTTATTAGTATGCATATTACTAGCATATTGGTTGTTTATTAGCACATATTAATGCCTTATTCTGCATGATAATATTTTAGATATCATAATCCTATATGTCCAGGTTAATCCTAAATATGTTGATCTGTGTGTTTGGACAGAGATGAGGCTCTTATGAAGTGTTTCTCTGAGGAGAGAGGTAACCTGGAGAGACAGATCGAGGTGCTTCAGTAAGTTGAACACACACTGCACATGAAACTACTGCTGCCGTAGAAACTCTTCTTGCTAACACCAGATATGCCTTCAAAAATGGTTTTATTTAATGCTGTTATTAAAGCCATTTTGAGATGGATTCACTTGCAGGTTATTTAAGAAATCAGAAAAATACTAATCAAAACACACATTCAAACTGGAGATGGAGTCTAGCAACCTTGTAATGCACTTACATTACAAGGAACTTTGAGACTTATTGAAGTTAAAAATGGAAAATTAATGGAAAATAATTCAATATTTACACGTCTTACAATTTTAATGCCAAGCATCATTAAATACAATCAGTTCCTTTTGATTATTCATTTATTTATTTATTTATTTGTATTGTATCTCCATTCATATTTATGGTAACACTTTAATTTAAGGTGTCCTTGTTACATGTTACGTGTACTTACTATTATAATAACAATAAATTATGCATAATTACATGCAAGTAACCCTAAGCCAAACCTTCATTCTAACCATAACTATATGGTAAGTACATGTAGTTAATTAATATTATCAAGTACTTAAATGTATAATTACAATGTATAAGAACACCTTAAAATAAAGAGTAAGCTAATTTATTTACACATTCGTGACTTAAAGGGATAGTTCATCCAAAAATGAAAATTACCTCATGACTTACTCACCCTCAAGCCATCTGAGGTGTATACGACTTTCTTCTTTAATGAATACAATCAGTTATACAAAACAAAAATGTCCTGGCTCTTCCAAGCTTTATAATGGCAGTGAATGGGCGTTGAGGATTTTGAAGTCCAAAAAAGTGCATCCATCCATCATAAAAAGTGCTTCACACGACTCTGCGGGGTTAATAAAGGATATCTGAAGTGAAATGAAGCGATGTGTTTGTGTTAAGAAAAATATCTATATTTAAAACTTTATAAACCATAATCTCTCGTATGCGTTCACATGAGAGTGGCGTTCCAGCCGATGACGGAGGACGTTGGTGTAGCGTAAGCTCCGGTGATTAGTGACAAATGCGGAAGCACAGAGGAGAGTGCAAAACAAAACACCAGTCACGAATTGACTGATAGATGCACTTTTTTAGGCTTCAAAATCTGCCAGGACATTTTTTTATAAAACTCAGATTTTATTCGTCTGAAAGAAGAAAGTCATATATACTGTACACCTAAGATCATTTTCATTTTTGGGTGAACTGTGGCTTTAAATGAGCTTTCACACTTGTTAACCATCATCAATACCTCTGATTCGAGAAAGGGTGTTACTGATTTGACATATTTGCCAACATCAAATTCAGATTTAGATGCAATGCTATCACTAGAGGAAGGCGGTCTAGAACGAGGTGTAGGAATCGGGCGACTACGTAGAGTTTGCACTTTTAACTCAAGCTTGCGCAACAATGTCACGATCTGCTTGGATTTCAAGAGCTTTTAGCCGAAGCAGCTGTGTCTCATGCTCCTGCTTTTTTAATGCGAGATCAAGCTCTTTTAATTTCAGAGCTACCTGAGGATCTACGGAAGCTGCATCTTTACTGCTAGCTACTGAACTTGAGTCAGCTTCTGTGCCAATTTCAGCTTCATCCCCCTGCTTTAGTATTTGTTCTGAGAAGATACCAGCCTCTACTAACTTGCTATTCAACTCCTCTTTTATTGCTTGTTTACGTGAAAATCTTTTTTTCAACAACAGTTAAACTAATCCAAAGAAGGAGACAGAGTGAACTTTATCAAATCGAAATCCATATTTTCAACAATATAGAACTTTCTCACATACCAAAGTTTAAAGCAGCCAAAAAAACTTACTTATACACCAAATAACGAGACAGTGGAATTCAGCGGAACAGCGGAATAATGAAAGACAAAATGGACGTTCGAATTCGCAAAAAAAAATGTAACAGATGGACGAGCCCCCAATTGTTACGTGCCTTCCTAGTCTAGGGTTAGGAAGGGGGTAACAAGGAAATTTACAAATGCAAAAAACAAAAAAAAACTCTTAATAGGCAACCAGGAACTCCTCCATTTTCACACTGTACACACTTCACCCTGTGCTAATAAGAATCATGTTCATGGGTAGTCATGGTTCAAGATTTCACAATGCAAATCTGCTATAGAAACGGCTGTTTGAAGAACATATGCATGCCTCATACATTCACACTCATTGTCTTGCATCTTTATGAAGCATACTAAAAATAAAAAAGACAAATCAGAAAACAGTATTTGATTATGTTAGTGTTTTGCTCTTCTACAACTTCTCTTCTTGTTGAAACGCTCAGGGCTGTGTTTCCCAAAACCTTAAGTAGACTGTAGAAACTTTTGACACCAGTGCTCTCTACAATATAATCTCAGTTAATTTACTCCTAAAGCCCAGCTTTTATCTGGTCTTAGTAATCTCCACTAATTAAATGAATAAAGCTCCCAGTTGGGTTTGAACGAAACAATGAAATATTTTCTGAACATATTTTTTAGTTACTGTTACAAGAAAATAAATCCAAGGCATTTCTTCTGGTCCAAAAAAGTTAAAAAGCCTTTATTCACATTATGGCCATCTCAACAGAAACATTAAACATGAATAAAAATTTCGGCCTTGAGCCTTCCTCAGAGTCTGTCAGGTATAAAATGACAGGTGTAGGTATAATTAATATGTGACATTGGGAGAAAAGCATTACAGGTGAACATATAGCCTTGCTAGTTATGAAGTATAATGGAGAGAAAGAGAGAGACAGAGAAAATAATAATAATAAATTAATTAATAAAATAATAATAATAAATAATAATAAATAAAATAAAAAAATAATAATAAATATTGTGAAGTGTTTTTAAATTATTAAATACATTTAATATTAGATCATTAATGTTTCATCATCAACATAAGCATTATCATTTTTGAAAGTTTTTTATGTATTTTTGAAATATATGTAGTCATGTAGCCTATATACAGGTGCATCTCAATAAATTAGAATGTCGTGGAAAAGTTCATTAATTTCAGTAATTCAACTCAAATTGTGAAACTTGTGTATTAAATAAATTCAATGCACACAGACTGAAGTAGAAGCTGGCTGTTCACAGAGTGCTGTATCCAAGCATGTTAACAGAAAGTTGAGTGGAAGGAAAAAGTGTGGAAGAAAAAGATGCACAACCAACCGAGAGAACCGCAGCCTTATGAGGATTGTCAAGCAAAATCGATTCAAGAATTTGGGTGAACTTCACAAGGAATGGACTGAGGCTGGGGTCAAGGCATCAAGAGCCACCACACACAGACGTGTCAAGGAGTTTGGCTACAGTTGTCGTCAGAGGCGTCTTACCTGGGCTAAGAGAAGAAGAACTGGACTGTTGCCCAGTGGTCCAAAGTCCTCTTTTCAGATGAGAGCAAGTTTTGTATTTCATTTGGAAACCAAGGTCCTAGAGTCTGGAGGAAGGGTGGAGAAGCTCATAGCCCAAGTTGCTTGAAGTCCAGTGTTAAGTTTTCACAGTCTGTGATGATTTGTTGTGCAATGTCATCTGCTGGTGTTGGTCCATTGTGTTTTTTGAAAACCAACATCACTGCACCCGTTTGCCAATTTTGGAGCACTTCATGTTTCCTCCTGCTGACCAGCTTTTTAAAGATGCTGATTTCATTTCCAGCAGGATTTGGCACCTGCCCACACTGCCAAAAGCACCAAAAGTTGGTTAAATGACCATGGTGTTGGTGTGCTTGACTGGCCAGCAAACTCACCAGACCTGAACCCGAGAGAATCTATGGGGTATTGTCAAGAGGAAAATGAGAAACAAGAGACCAAAAAATGCAGATGAGCTGAAGGCCACTGTCAAAGAAACCTGGGCTTCCATACCACCTCAGCAGTGCCACAAACTGATCACCTCCATGCCACGCCGAATTGAGGCAGTAATTAAAGCAAAAGGAGCCCCTACCAAGTATTGAGTACATATACAGTAAATGAACATACTTTCCAGAAGGCCAACAATTCACTAAAAAAAATGTTTTTTTTTTATTGGTCTTATGAAGTATTCTAATTTGTTGAGATGTGAATTGGTGGGTTTTTGTTAAATGTGAGCCAAAATCATCACAATTAAAAGAACCAAAGACTTAAACTACTTCAGTCTGTGTGCATTGAATTTATTTAATACACGAGTTTCACAATTTGAGTTGAATTACTGAAATAAATGAACTTTTCCACGACTTTCTAATTTATTGAGATGCACCTGTATATGCTGAACACCATTAACCTACTCATGAAACTAGTCATTTCAGAGAGTGATAATGGTATAAAATTGTGCAGTTTTCCAGAGATTAACACAAAGTTAACAGATGTGTTGTGCTCCTCTCTGCTAAGTGTTAATATACTGTTCTTGCACAGATGCTTATTACCTACCAGACTAATGACAGTTTCACTCCTTCTGTGTCTGTAAGATCTTTCAAATAGTAATATGTACCCAAAGCCAATGCAGACATTAATCACAGTTTCATATAAGTGTGAAAAACCTTGCTAAAACTGTCCATTTTATAAGACACACAGAGTATCCATCCATCTGTCCAGTTTGTAGTTTAATTTTTAATGTTATTTTATTTATATATATATATATTGCTTTATAGTTGTCAGATTTTGTTGCAAAATTATATTTCTGCTGTTCTTCTTGTCCAGGGCAGCGAACAGAAAGCTCCATGACAGTAATGATAGTCTGCGTGCGACGCTGGAGAGCAGTCAGAGCAAGAGTAAGACCCCGGTAAGAGCGCCTTGTGTCCAGAGCCTTTACTTCTTTACTGTAGATGCTGTTATAAAATGGATTAAGCTGTTTGAGTGCAATGTTTGCTGACCAGGCTTATGCTTTGATGGCTGTGTGTGCTTTTTAACAGGTGTGGATTAGGGCTCTAGTTTACTGTATTTATATTTCTGTATATCCATTAAGACAGACGTGATCTATTTGTCTTACAGCGTGTTAGTGGGATCTCAGCTGGAGTTTACATGAGCACCAGGAAGAATGCCTGTTCCTCTTATTTTGATCGGTAAGATGTAGAGATGAGCTCTAAATGTACTGATATTGATCACACTTTCTAAACTCTTAACATTAGTAATTAAACCGCTGCATTAATTCAGCCCAAATATATAGACTCCATTTAAAATCTTCACTTGTAGGTTTTTTGTTTTTGTTTTTAATTTTAATTTAAACACCAATATCAACATTTTGGCTAATAAAACAAGCTACAAATAATTTTCATGTTATGTCTGATAACTGGAGATAAATGGATAAATGGCAAATATTAAATTCTATACTACTTTGTAAATAAAAAAAGTTTAAATAAAATTAATATTCATTCTGAGATGTACGCATAGAAGTATTATTAAATTATAAGTGTTTATAAATACTTTTATATAGTTTTTGCTATTTTTATTTGATTTGTTTTCAGTTAATTTTAGTTATTTCTTTGCGTGTTTGTGTCATTGCTATTTTATTTAATATGCTTATAGTGTTTTTTAGTTTCAGTGCAGAAGTTTGAAATATAGAAAATCACCTGATAGAATGTTTGCGTTCTAAATTGACAGTGATGAGGTCATTGTAATATCTGCATACTGAATTATGATTGGTTTCTTCTTTCCTACATCTAAGTAACCATATAACATCCTTTAAAAAAAAAAAAAATGACATGGCAGAGAGAGGGTCACATTGATTCTGGCAGAAAACCGACTCTGATGCAGCTTTTCAATTACATAGAACTAAATTCTAAAATGAATGCACAACTATTTCCTTCAGGAAATGCAAATCTAGTTTCTAGTAACTGTGATGTTGACACACTGAATACTTCCGCAGGTGCTGTGACACATATGTGGATGAGGACTTTGATCAGTTTGGGCTGATGGAGGGTCTGCGCAGACCCAGCTGTGATTCTCTGGCCCTGTGCGACCCCATGCGCAGACGCAGCTGTGAGGAAGACAGTCTCCCCGACAGCTGCGTGGACAGCGGCATGTCTACCCTGCGCTCAAATAACGGCTACGATTACGAGCATGAGAGAACGTCCTGTCCGAGTCCTGTGCAAGCAGAGGACAGCAACACCACTGTGTCTGGAGACACTTCGGATACAGAGGTGGGATATATCAGTAAATCAGACCGATCAAACACTACAGACAATCTCACTTTTCTTCAGAAGGGTTTTCATTTAATTTATAACATTGCACACTCTTGTTGTAAAGATGTACATTTTAGTATACTTTAAAAAGACTTATTATTAAAATAATGTACTTTAAAAGAATATACATCAGTGTGAATTAAATGTAATGTTTTCATACACTTAATTGCAATGATAATTGCAAATAAATGAAAATATATTATAGCTTAAAATTTAGATTAAATGCAATTAACTGAACTTAGCTTTTTTTCTTAAGTACATCTTTATATGCAATTTATTAATTATTTTGTCTATTGAAAAATGATTAAAGTGTACTGCTGAATGTACTGACAAGCATTTATGTTACCAAAATATACTTCAATGTCATTTCTATTGAAACTTGTATGTCTTTACATAGTATTACATACTTGTATTTACATATATTTGTAATTACGGATTTGTAATGATGAAGATGCAATTTAGTACATTTAAAATATATTAAAAAAGTAAATATAAAATACTACAGTTAAAACGATAAACAAGTACTTTACATATGGCTTAAGTATGTTAGTCAACTTATCAAAATAAAATAAGAGTGCTTCTTATAAGCACAACAAAATATTATTTAAAAAAATATATAAAAACAAATTTAGTTAAACTTTCACATTATTACAATGTCTACTCAAGTGTGTTCAGAAACAAAGCCATAAACATATGCTCTCTAGGTACACTTATTCATTTTATTATATTAATATTATTATCTGCAAGTAATTTAAAAATACATTTTACTTATAAGATTTTAAATGCAATACAAGTTTTCATTAAGTACAGTTAAGCACTTTTTCACAAGGACAGAGTGTCTTGAACGTCTTAGTGAAGAAAAATAAAAGTAGCTTTCTTAATTAACTTTTTTAACATTAACTCTCAAAAATAAAACCCTCTTGAGAAAAAAAGGCAAATATGCACAGATAATGAATAATTCAAAGGCATCTCTCTGTATGCTTAACATGCTGTCATTTCAGTTTCAGTGAGAATGGCTCAGAGTCCTGGTTTAAAATAAGCTGTGTGTGCTCACAGGTTCTGGAAGTGCGAGAAGAGGCTGTGATTGGGTCAGACAGCGAATCCGTTCTGAGCTGGACTCCATCACAACCTGCTCAGAAAAGCGATGTTTCTGCATCAGGAAAGAAATGCCTCTCTGCCATCTTCACAGAGGTACTGGATTCACCTGCCAGAAGTATCATAAAAGCTTAAATTTGACCCACGGCATTCTAAATCCTGAACTCAAACAAATCTCAGTTCTGAAGCCCAAATGTGTGTGTATGTGTGCAGAGAGAGGAGGATGTGTTGGCAGTGACTCAGCCTCCATCGGAGAAAGCTTACAGGATTGTGCTGGCGGGAGACGCTGCGGTGGGAAAGTCTAGCTTGCTCCTTCGCCTCTGTAAGAATGAGTTCAAAGGCAACACTAGCGCCACACTGGGTAAGACTTTTCGAACTCTTTACCACACTTGAATATAATCTCTAATTCTCACAAAATGTGTGAAATCGTTTGTGTCTGTTTCCTTGCAGGGGTGGATTTTCAGATGAAAACCTTGGTGGTGGACGGTGTCCCAACAGTGCTGCAGTTATGGGACACAGCTGGACAGGAGAGGTAAGATCCCAGCGGCCATACTCCATGGAATGAACTTTTAAGGGGACATAACACAAAACAGTTTCACCGAATCTCATGTTAATCTTGAGTACATAGTAGTATTGCATCCTTCATATCTCCAAAAAGTCTTTAGCTTTATCATATTTATAAAACAAAAAGATACAGCTTTATGATTCTCTCCGATAACAGCCAAGCACCTGGATGCACGCGGAGCTAAAGAGTGATGAGCACTTAAGTGCCGATTGCTAACAAAACACAGACATTTGATGTGTTTCACTTACTGTCTGCAGTTCCGAATTATGACCAGGATGTTTTATAGCTGGGACTGCTCCATCTTTCAGTATCAAACGATTCGCAAATCCAGCATCGAACTGGGCCTTATTTATAAAACGTTCTTTAACAAACGCACTTGTGAAATTGTGTTGTTGCCCCCCAAAACAAACTGCATCCACTGTTCATGCAACGCTGGGTTCTTTTGGGAAGCTGAACAAAGTTATATTTCCCTTACAACCAAAAAATACATTTCCTTGGAGACATTCTTCCTGAGCAAGGCCTGTGCAGTGCAACAGAATGAAGCGCGTTGATGGGCTGCTCTTGCTCTCGCTCTGGTCAATGCATGCGCGGGTGCGCTCTTCTGGGAGAAATGTTCCACCCTTCATTATGTCATGACAAGCAACGATCGAAAAAAAAATTCAGAAACTTGTAAGGAACCCGAAAGTGTGTATTTGATACAGAAATACACTGTTATACGTCCAAATAATTTTTTGAAACTTTGGCCATGTAAGAATCCAACTCATTAACAGTGTAAATAACTAAGCATGCATGAAATAGCACAAAACACCCCTTTAAAGGCCATGACACACCAAACAAGCATCAAAGAACAAGTACCAATGAAATTGACCAAAACGTTGTGCTTGAACACAGCAAAAATTACAGCAAATAGCACCTACATTTTGTGCCTGCATGAAAAAAAATAACTCTCCAGACCAGCAGGTGGCAGAAGTATGTATTCATCATTCAAAAAGGGAAACCAAAACTAACCGTTATTTTCTCTTTTGTGGACCATCCTCTGTTAACCCTAAAGATGGTTGTGTGTGAAAATCTCAGTAGATCAGCAGTTTCTGAAAGACTCAGACCAGCCCGTCTGGCACCAACAACCATTCCACACTAAAAGTAACTTAAAGGGCGCCTATTATTATTTCATTATTTTCATTCAATTATAATTTCTACAAGATAAAATATAAGTCTCAGGTGTCCTCATGTGAAGTTTCAGCTCAAAATACCCCACAGATAATTTATTATATCATTTTAAAATGCCTATTTTGAGTGGAAGCGTAAACACGCTGTTTTCGTGCATGTCTCTTTAATTTCAAATGAGCTGCTGATCCCCGCCCCCTTTTCCTGAATAGGGCTGTGCCTTTACAGCTCGTACCTCAGATACTCTGCTAAAAAACATCTGTTTGCTTTTGATTATCATGTATATCATGCGTTTTAAAGCCACAACAGTTTAAACTTCTGCTATAGGGTTTTCTGAGAACACACATCCGCACAGAAGAAGTGTGAGTACTGAACTAAGCTCTTTTTCATGTCTCACTGTGCTTAAACTGTCAAATACAATCAAGTTTGTTAAAAACACACTTAAACTCTTCCGGGTTTTGGTATGAGAGAGTAGCACACACTTCAAGACGGCTCCATAAAAAATCTAATATAACTTTGTCAGAACATATTTTCAGCAATTGTGAACATTGATAAAATTATAGTCTCACATCCTAGACACTACTAGCCGACATTAGGATTTAATTTGTTCAGTTTTCCAAACATGCCGGGCAAATCTTGCGACAGCTCTAATGTTGAAGAAGCACCTGAAGAAGATGCTCCAGAGGCGGGTGGTCCTCAACGAGATCTCTTCCCTTCGCACAGAACTTTTTTAACTCAAATCAGACATTGGAGAAATCATAGACTCAAAGATTGAACAGCTCGCTGTAGCTATCAGAGGATAACTTCCGGCATTTAAAAACGAGGCCAGTGAGGCAATCTCAGAGATTAAAGTTACGATGGACGATCACGCTGCAAAATTAACAAGCCTGGAAAGTTATGCTTCCACTTCTTCTGACACAATGGTTAAGATGGAACAAGATCTGGGAAAGTTAAAGGGTACCGTGGAGCAACTTAGAAAAAAAATGCACTGATCTCGAAAGCCGCAGCAGAAGACAAAATATCCGTATACTGAACATTAAAGAGGGCGCTAAATCCAGAGTAAAGCCTAGAGATTTCATTGCCCAACTTTTCACAGAGGCCCTGTCGTTAGAGAAACCCCCGCATGTGGACCGAGCTCTACGCGCCCTTTCTGGAAATGATGAATGCCCTCGGGCCTTCATTCTGCACTTGAATTATGTCCACGAGATGGAAGAAATAATGCAAAAGGCAGCTGTCATGGTACTGAAGAGTGATGAGGTGAGGACTCAAGTTGCAAGAGAAAATGTTTTTTTTTTAATCAATAAAATGAAACAAAAAAGGAACAAAAACTACCTCAAGGGGGAAAACAGGCAGGCGGGCAAGGAACAACAACATGGGTAGCCATAACTCACACGAATATCTGACATTAAACAACTGATCAGCACAAGACTGCAGACATCAGGAGAATAAATAGGGAGACAAACGAGGAGGGTAACGAGGGAGACACAGGTGGAGCAACTGAAACAATGATTAGGTAACAAGATGGGAGGGGACAGACAATAGTCAGGAGAGCACATATCACCAACAACAAACAACAAGCCATGTGCTCAACAAACAGACACAGTGACGTCTGGTGGCCATCTAAGGCACACCAGCCGATAACAGTGACAGCGGCCAGAATGCAGCAGATTCTCTTCAGGGGCCAAAGAATCAACGTCTTTCTGGACTATCCGCCTGCTGTGGTAAAGCGACGCACACTTTTTAACTGCACAAAGGAGTTGCTGAAGGATAAACCCGGAGTCAAATACGGACTACAATACCCTGCTCTCGCACCCTGCTCTCGAGGGTCTCGCACAACGGCAAAAAGTTCTACATCACCGATCCAGACAAGGCAGTCAGGTTCGCTGAAAGTAACTTTGAAACTTCTGGACCAGTGTAAAGGATGTCGTTGGACTGAGTCATGTAAACTCAGAATAATGTGACTGGCGAACTTGACTCTTTACATGACTGTTTACATGACTCTTGCTGTGTTATGTTATATTGAGATGCTCCCCTTGTACTCCTGATTACAGAGCTGTGCTGATACGAGTTTTTGGAAGTTTTAGGTTTGATACTTTTTTGAAGGTATTTGTTAGCTTTTATTTGACTGTACCTTTTATATAATTTGTTATTATATTTCCATATCGCGCCGTGAGTTCTAGTTAGTCGGTTAGAGGATGGGATTAATGTTTAAGTTTTGTGGAATGTGGGATGGGAGCCTATATAAAATACTCCAAGGTAGTAAACAAGCAGTGAAGATGATTGGCCTGATTTTTTTATCAAGCAAAAAGTAAGAACTCAAAGTAAAAGAAAAGGTCTCAAATGTATCTCATGTAATGTTAGAGGATTAAATCATCCGGTTAAGAGAAGCAAGACAGATCTAGATCAGTACAACTTTGATGGAGAGAGAAGTACAACCCCGGTGGAGAGATCAATCAGCTCTTTTTTTGGAAATTTAGGATGAAGTCAAGTAGTGTCGAAAGAGAGGTGTTTTCAGCTGTTGCTTGAAGGTTGACAGGGATCCAGCATTCCGGATAGGGGTAGGAAGGTCATTCCACCAGCCAGGAATGGTGAACGACAATATTCTGGAAAGTGATTTTGAGCCTCTCTGTGATGGTACCACGAGGCGTCGCTCACTAGCGGATCTCAGACTTCTGGAGGGGATGTAGATTGTCATCAGTGAGTGGACGTAGGCGGGTACTGAGCCTGTGGTTGTTCTATATGCAAGCATCAGTGTCTTGAACTGGATGCGAGCTGCAACCGGGAGCCAGTGCAAGGAGATAAAGAGAGGTGTAACATGGGCTCTTTTGGGCTCATTGAAGAAAAGTCATGCCGCTGCATTCTGAATCATTTGTAGAGGTTTGATTGTGCTTGATGGAAGTCCAGCCAGAAGAGCATTGCAGTAGTCCAGTCTAGAAATTGCAAGGGCCTGGACAAGAATTTGTGCAGCATGCTCTGTCAGAAAGGGCCTGATCTTTCTGATGTTGTGTAGTGCAAACCTGCAAGATCGAGCAGTCTTTTCAATGTGGTCTTTGAAGGTCAGCTGTTCATCAAAGATTACACCAAGATTTCTGACTGAGCTTGATGGGTTAATTGTAGAAGAACCTAGCTGGATGGTGAAATCATGCTTTAGAGTCGGAGTGGCAGGGAAGACAAGTAGCTCAGTCTTTGCCAGGTTGAGCTGTAGGTGATGTTCTTTCATCCACGCCGAGATGTCCGCCAGGCAGCCTGAGATCTGTGCAGCTACCGTTGGATCATCAGGTCGAAATGAGAGATACAGCTGTGTGTCATCAGCATAGCAATGGTATGAGAAACCATGTGCTTGTATGATGGGACCCAGTGATGTAGTGTATGTGGAGAGGAGGAGTAGTCCAAAAACTGACCTCTGAGGAACCCCAGTGACCAGTTGATGTGCTTTGGATACCTCCCCTCCCCAGGCCACCTCGAAAGACCTACCAGTGAGATAGGATTCAAACCAGCGAAGTGGAATCCCAGTAATGCCAGCGATGAGAGGGTGGACAGGAGGATCTGATGATTGACAGTGTCAAAAGCAGCAGATAGATCCAGCAGAATGAGGACTGATGATTTGGAATCAGCTTTTGCAATTCGTAGGGCTTCAGTAGTCGGCGTCCAGTTTGTTATTCTGTGAAAGAAACAATGATACCTGATTGAAAACAACTCGTTCGAGTGTTTTCGCTATGAATGGAAGGAGAGAGATAGGTCTGTAGTTTTCTGTCATAAAATACAGGAATTCTGGTATGAGGTTTTTAAGTGCTTTCAGAAGTCTTTAATGTAAACTTGGATCCAGACCCAGTGCTCATTATATTAGGATATAATAATTATATATGTTCATTGAACAGTGCTCAACACAAATTCCCTTACATATTGTTTGATAAAAGCCAAGAAACTGTTATTACTTTTCTGGAAAAAGGTACATCCTTCTGCTGCCAAACTATGGCTTGAGGAACTGATCTACTCTGTACTTGGAACGAACCAGATATCTTTTAAAAGGCAACATTGGAAAATTTCACAAGATTTGGGACCCTTTCCTCTGTTAGCTCAAGAGCAATTATATTCCTCAATTCAATGTATTGTAACCTAAAAGTTGTTTTGAATGTCACTGTATTGAATATTAACAGGTTGGGAAAGGGGTATTACATTTAATGTGTGTATTTTTTTTTTTTATTTTTTTGTGCAAATAAGAACATTAATTCAGCAGTGTCCGTCAACAGTCGTGGGTGAGGCTTGTAAAATGTGACGTCACATCTTACAGATTCTGCAAACAGCTCTTTCTGAGACACTGCTTATGTTATATGGGGATAAAAAGAAAGGAACGGGTTGACTTTTATCATTATAGGGTGGTTGTGTACACACTGCCAACACACATTTATGTTTAAACAACATGTTAAAGTGAATATTGCATAATAGGTGCCCTTCAAATCGTCTTTTTTCCCCATTCTAATGCTCTATTTTATCCATTTTCTTTAACAATGGCTGCATGCCTAAATCCATTGAGTTTCTGCTATGATTGGATGATTATATATTTGCCTTTACAAGCAGTTGAACAGGTGCATCTAATAAAGTGGATGATGAGTGTGTGTAATGATCACAAACCCCCTGAAGTTCCATCATGAACCTCTAGGGGCACAGTTGTACAGTTGACAAAATATGTTCACATCACATGTACTTTATGAATACCCTAGTGTGTGTGTAAAAAAAGTGTACTTTTGTCTAAAGATTGATTGCTCGGGTTTCTCTTTTATAGGTTTCGGAGCATTGCTAAGTCTTACTTCAGGAGGGCCGATGGAGTTCTCCTACTCTATGACGTCACGTGTGAGAAGAGCTTTCTTAATGTGCGCGAATGGGTCGATATAATTGAGGTATTTCCTACACAAAAAGTCATAATTAAGTTATGTAGACTTGACCATTATCTAATCTCTCTAGGAATTAAATGGGCCATTTTTACCTGGTGCTACTATACCCTTAAAGGGATCCCTGGGTATTACGACTTGTATGGCTTAATATAACGTAAATGATGTGTCACTGAAATATGTTGTAGAAAACCCATTAAAGATTTGAATCTCTATTTTAAAAAATCACATCGTTTTATACATGTTTTGGAGTATGAGGGGCTCCATTATTCTGATGACGTAACATGGTTGCACTCTGTGAGCTACTAGCGCAACCTCTTGCTATTTTTACCACAACACAACTCGGAATAGACAACTCTGAAAATAAAATACTGATGTGATGACCACAGCTACTGAAAGAGCTTACAGGTGGCGATGGAAATAAGTATAGGTTTAAACCAAATGCTGTACCATGGATTTCTGCCCACAAGGAGCCTAAACGCCCCGGATATCGAGGGAAATCCGCACTGAGAAACTCCTCTAGCGGCCGTGCATCATGATTAGCATCCGCATATAGGAAGTTTTATTCGTTCACAGGCATCTTCCCGTCATTCCTCTTCTTATCGCTAGGAAAGCAGTAAAGTCTTACCGTGCTTTTCTTGTTGCCCTTCGACTGAAAATTACAACCAAAAGCCACACAATGTGGTATCGTATTAGTATTTTATTTTCTGAGTTGTGTATTCTGAGTTGTGTTGCGGTAAAAACGGCAGTAGCGCACTGAGTGTAACCATTTGATGTCATCGATGCAGAATGTACTGTGCACATAAAATAATGGCGCCCCACCCCCCCATTGTCCAAAAACGATGTCTTTAAGACTGTTGCTCAGCTGGATAAGCCCTTTTGCTGAACAGTCTTAAGACAATGTGTTCATGTGATTTCTAATTAAAGTGTTTTTTTTACTTTGTTTCCATAAATGATCTAGGGGAAGTGGAGAGGAATCTTGTAAACATGTCTACATAAATTTATTTTGATGTGAGAAGCGGTCTCCCACATTGCGTGGAATCATGGGGGAAACTCTGTTTTCTTCTGAATACAGATTTGTTAACATTTGTGCAGCTGCACAAACCTATGGCAATTCAGACTGTCAAACAGGCAGAGCCGACTACCTGTAAAAGTTAAAGCTGAATACCATTTCATCTGAACTCCTTCAGCGAAAAAATCTATTCTCCTTGTTAGGCTCTGAAGAAGAAAATCAGCCTTCCTGATCACTGCGGAAATGGGGCTCCCCCTGCTGCATAGCAAGATCAGCTCCAGATAAGACCACCCATAGCCGACTTGATGAACAGTTTCTGTAGCCAGGGCACCACTAGCTAGCCCCCATCAGAGACCTGCCCCATTCTTTCCTGGATGTTCACAATGAACTTACTTTTCCACCACAGCTTCCCTCTCTTCCATGATGGCTCTGAACAGAAGGGCTATGAGACGCCTCTCCCCTCAAAGAGGAATCTTTGCATTCCACAGCCCCGGGATGGATGCTGACAAGACAGCCTTCCTTGACTCCCCCAGTATTCCTCACAGGTCATACACCATGCACCACTTTCTGTCATATCAGTCTAGCTCGGCTGCTGCTTCAAATCCAGAGGGCCTCATTAACTCAGCAGCCTGCCAAGCCAGCATCAGTGACTGCTCAGATTCAACCTAAAGCAGAGCCTAAGTTCAGAAAGTGCTTCTGTAGCACCAAGCGTTAACACTTTCCATGAGCACCAGTGTGCCAGACTAAAATGTCACAGCTGAAGCAGTCCTGATGCATAAGGGTTAAAGAAGGGAAGGTTGTGTCCCGCAGTGGCAAGACCTCCTTCCAAGAAAGCTTGTGCCTCCCAACCCCCTGTCCAGATCTGGTGTTGGAGTGTTGTGTTATTGCTAATGTTAGTTTCACCACATTAGATGTGCTGGCCCATGAAATCCATTGGAGTAGTCAACTCGGCCCAAATGTGGGCTTTAATTTCGGTGGCTAGTGGTGTCTTTCAAAGTAGGGGCTTCCCTTCCCTTCAAAGCTTTCCAGAGGATCCTAGGCCTTATGGCAGCTGCATCCTCTGTAATACCATTGGGCCTACCCCATATCTGGCCCTGCAGTACTGGCTAAAAGCCCATTTCCCATCCCACGCCTGGCATCTGGGATGCTTTCACCTCAAGATGGACCATCGCTGTGTCTCAGCTGTAGTCCCCTGGGCGGCCCCTTGCCTGTATCAGACAGGCATCCAATTGGGACTGACCTCTAGAAGGAAATGATTTCCCCTCCAATTCAGGTTGGGGAGCTCTGTGCGAATACAGACAGCCATTCGGCTTCTAGTCCATGATGGTAGCAATACTATAGTGGAAGCCATCACTCTGTTAGCTCTCGAGCAGGGAGCTAACTTACTTTTCCTGGTGCACGCCCTCAGGACTTAATGTGGAGTGCTTTAGCCAATTGTAGCAGTCAGAGCAGAACAATGTGTGCTTCGGAGGCTGCTCTAAAGGGATGCTATTTACGAAGCAGAGATTATGCCACTGGATAGTTGATGCAATATCCCTGGCTAACGCCTCAGTGGGATCTGAGTGTCCTATTGGAGTGAACGCCCACTCCACATTAAGTGCTCCTCCTGGGCTTGGTCCAGCAGAGTTTCCATTGGGGATATTTGTGAAGCAGCTGGCTGGTCGTCATCGCTGTCTACTTTTGCTAGGTTTTATAACCTGGACGTCCCTGCTCTGCAGACAAGGATCTTGTCCAAATAATTGTCTTGAACCCCTAGTAAGTGGTCTAGACTGTCTTGAATAAGTGCTCCGATTGGTGGCCTGAGCCTCACTAGTTAACCTATGTTTCTTAGGGCCTTCATGGTGGTGCCCTAGGTTTGGGCTCCATTCTACATTTATAGCATGTCGCTATGGTATATCGTTCCCCAAGCATGATTACAAGCAACACGAGAGACCGTTTCGACAGGGAATGCTCCAGTTACTAATGTAACCTTGGTTCCCTGAGATAACGGGCAAGCATTGGGTAACATGCAGTGCTATACAGCTGCACGCAAGCTGACGCTGACGTTTCTCTGTCTAAATATTCTGATGAAATAGCATTCAGCACTGACTTATATAGGAAGTCGGCTTTGTCCATTTTGGCAGGCTGAAATACTATAGATTTGTGCAGCTGCACAAACATTAACAAATCAGGCTTCAGTATTTGGAGGAAAACAGTTTTCCCCAAGAGTGAGTCCACGCAATGCTCATTTCCATTATCTCAGGGAACCAAGGTTATGTTAGTTACCAGAGAGTTTTCCATGATATGCCATATTAAAGTGCTGTATGTAATTTTTTGACTGTACAAAAGCATAGAACACCATAATATGCTTGCAGATATTTAGGAAACATGCTACGTTTACATACTTGTATTCTAACTTGAAATGTGTGCCCTGTGTCGGAATGTCTGTTTTTGTTTTGGTCTGTGTGACCCCCACCCACTGGTAAGAGGCATATTAAAACGCATATAAATCAACTCACCAACTTACAGTGTAATTGTTAATAGGGCTTGTTCCTGTTGCTTGTCCTGGCATCTTGCATGAGCAGGGAGGAGAAACAACTCTCTACAATATTTTGAATTTGGACTGCAATACTCATTTCAACCACTAGCTGTACATACATCATCTTTATAGAAACACTACAATGGGAAAAGATGATGATATAAAGGATGTTGCTGGTTCAGTTTGAATTAGATACTGATTGAGATTCTTTCCACTTCAGGATGTGTCCCAGGATGACATTCCCATCATGCTTGTGGGGAACAAGACCGATCTGAGGAAAGAAGCTCTTCTGGATGGAGTCACCTGTATTCCAACCAGCTACGGAGAAAAACTAGCCATGGTTAGTGCCCAGGCATTATTCATTGTGATTTAGCATTGCTTTGGGTTTTTCGTTTGTTTGTTTGTTTTTGGTTTTATTTTTAGTTTTTTGGTGGGATTATTTACCCAGAAATTAAAATGGTCATACTTTACTCACCCTCATGCAAACTGCTGTTTACCATGAACAGAACAGACTGAAGTATTCAAGCTTCAAAAAGGCCCTAGAACACCATGAACGCACCATGACAAATAGTCTGTTTGACTAATGCTCTATACTCCAAATGTCCTGAAGTCTATTTTGTCACACAAAATAATCTTAGGCTTGGGAAGACTTTTTTATATTTCTCAAATAGTGGCCTGGATTCAAAATTTAATTTTGTTGGTATTCCATGAAACAAGCATGTGGGTGATTAAATTATGATTTTTTTTTTTTTTTTTAGGTGAACTGTTCCTTTTTTGTGTTTTCATTTTGCTTTTAGGTGTTGATTTGATTTGAACAGTTATACAAAACATAACCACCTGCACATGAAAAAAAACATGACCTAAAACAGTCTCGGTTAGAGAGTGAGTTTTGTTTTTGTAAGTATAAGGGCTAAACTGTGGCTGCTGTCTGTGTTCAGACATACAGTGCCTTATTCTGTGAGACGAGTGCAAAGGATGGATCCAACATCATTGAGGCTGTTACTTCATTTAGCCCGGTAAGCTCTGCTCCTGATTCAAAAAGAAAACACATTCTGTGTTTAAATCTGGTGTACATGTAACATCTGATTTACAAAAATAATACCAGAATTTTGCAAAAACATGTCCAAAACACATTTCACAATGTGATCAAAACACCAAGTATAAATAATTTACTATTTTCCCACAAAACCTTTTAAATTAAATCACATTTTATTTTAAATTATGATTTTTTATTTTATTTTTTTATTTTTTTATGACAGTACTTTCATTTTATTGAAATAAAAAAGTGTAAAGCGGTGATACAATTAATATAATTAAATACCAGCAAAATATCATAATATGACTTTGGACACTTATTATTGATAGCAGGTTTGGTAGAGCACCAATAAAGAGCTTTCAGATGATCTGACTGCATACAGCATTGTTTGTAATATTAAGATCAAGCACAAGAGGGCAGCAGCTTTACTGAGTTTCATACTGCCTTGATAAAGCCTTGTGAGGTGAATAAAGAAGATATGTTCTTCTGACTGTCAAGCCTTATTATGGTATGTTATGCAGTCTTCAGTTCACATCAGAAAAAAAATATGATTATTTAACACAATTGTTCACTTTGGAAACATCATGCATTTATTTAAATATTTCAATATACCTGTAAACTTTAAATATGAACTAAATATATTAAACTTTAAAAAAAGTTTTAGATGAATGAGCTAAATAAATATATGTATGCAGTTAAAAAAAAAATATTCAGACACCTTTAACATTTTGCTATCCTCACTTACATTTATTAACTAAAAAAATATCAAAAATTATATCTGGTGTTTGAATAATTTTTGGTTTGACTGAATATACAGATAAATAAATAATACATTTAATTAATAATATAAAAAAGAAAATAAATCAGATCAAAATAAATAAGCATTTAGGGAGAGGTGAAAGGATATATTACTCGAGACAAAACAACAACATTGTTGTGAACCTGATAATATTATTTAATTTTCATAATCATTGGAAGCCAAAATTGGAATTGAAAATAAAATTAGATTTAATTGCCCAGCCCTACTGTTATCAAATTCCCAGCATTATACTTACACATTAGCCTAATCTTGAAACTCAGCACAAGGTGTCACATGTTGAATGTTTTGTCTGTCCTGCACTTCAGAGAGGTGACGAAGCACACGGATGAGTTCAAGGAACCCGTATCAGTGGCCAAACTGTCTGGAAATCACAGCAAAAAGATGTCCAACCCTAACTGCTGCATGGGCTGATGCGTGTTGATGTCACATGACAACGCAAGACTTCTGCACACAGCCAATCAAATATTTAACCATTCATCTATTTAGATGGGAAATACCATTTAGCGATTGTCTGAGTTGTTCATTTGACTGTGCTAAGTATTGTCCTCAGGACTATCTCTGAATTATTATTTTTTTTAAACGATGAGTCTCTTGTTGAAGCAGATCACTGTGTCATGCGTTGCCTTTAACAGCCCTCAGTTTCACAGCTTCTGAATTACAGACAATTATTAGTAGCAGTGAACAGACACGCAGGCTTACAGAGTTCTGTATGCTGCATTTTGCCTTTATTTATTACATGAACACTTTCTTTAGCTTAGTGAAAAGGAATAATATTTCTGTAATGTGTTACAGGATCAGTGTGTGTGTGTGTGTGTGTGTGTGTGTGCGTGCGTGCGTGCGTGTGTGTGTGTGTGTGTGCGTGCGTGCGTGCGTGTGTGCATGCGTGTGTGTGTGTGTGTGTGGTATGTGAAAGTTGATTGAAATAATGTGAAAAGTTTGTCAGGTAGAATGAAATGCTCTAAGAAGTGGAACTTTATGCATCTTTGGAAGAAACAAATGACGGAATCAGTTAAATGAGAACTGGAAGTTGATGCTTGATCCAAAGCATTTCTTTTTAGCTTGTAGCTTTTTATATATATATATATATATATATATATATAAAACCCGAAAAAAAACAAAAAACAAATATATATTTTTGCTCAGTGCTGAAAACGTCACCTCTGATACAGTAATTTTTTTTAAACAGATTGACAAGCTTTTGTGGATATTATCATAGATTTATGCATTTCACTACAGCACCGTTGGCTTTTAATGCTCACTACATATGTAATGTTATATTCTGTAATAAACACTGCACACTTTTTACAATAAAAATATTTTCTTGCAGTAAAACTTTTGTTAAAAATCACAATTATATGAATGACATGTCAGTAGCATTTGAATCCTAATGTCTTGTTTGTATTTCTTTTTTCATGTTTTCATTTCACTGTTATCTATCAAAAATGATTCGTTTAAAAATGTTGGTTTCAATTTCAAATCTGAAGCAAAAATAAAGATTGCAATGTTTTCACTCCAGTTTTATTGTGGCAGTACTAACATATAAAACAATTCTTCTTTTTAACATATAAACAATCAAAAATCACTTTACAAATTGAATAAGGCGATTCCCAGTGAAGCTGGGAACTGATTTTTTATACTCCCAGAGTTGTATTTTGAAATTAAACGACAGACTGTTTTAAACTGAAACATTTATAATGCGAAACGTGCAAACAAAACACAATTCACATACGCAGTGAAATCACCAAATACTCAAAAAGATCTCAAACCTCAAAAACAAAACATGTACATGCATTTTCCAGATGGTCAGTTAAATTGCATATTTTCTCTTTTTAGTATATAATGATCAGTTTTTAAAGGGCAATAGGTGGTTTTCATGTTTAACCATATTATGTAAGAAGCATCTGGGGATTTTTTGACACAAAACACTAATTAAGATAAGTAAATAACAAGAATTGGTGAATGCTGCGAAAACACAATAAAAATAAAAAATATATATATTTTACATTATTTATAAGCCCATGTAGATTTAATGTTTTATTTTTTGCATTGTGACATTAATGTCATGATAATTCCTAAACCCTCGTTACTGTAATGCATCTGGATGTTCTCATTTGAGCTTGTTTGTAATTATCATTATTCTCAATGATGATCCTCATTATATTAACCTTACTGTAACAAGAGCAATCAAAAGCATTCTGTCCGCAAACAATGTTTTTGTTTTAATCAGAAACACTGCAAAGATGTAGAAATACAACACCATTTTTTTTCTTTTCACATTGTGAAATTAGCCAAATTTCCCTAATACTAATAGTATTCCCTAATACTAATAATGTAAATGAATATTTAGCAAACATTTTTTTTTTTATTTTGGGGTACATTATAACCCTGATATGGCGTTCTTTTAAGGCTTTGTAAGAATTCACCAGAAACGTTAATTACTAATGAACATTTGAAAACATGACAATTGTGTTGTTCAGTCAACAAATGCTGGGATAAAAAAAATATTTTTTCCATTTCTATCAGTGTTCAGTTTTGTATGTGTGTAGGCAAATAAAACCACAGTTCTACCAAACATATAACAAAGCAATCGGTTAAATTAGTCTCAGTGTCCCATCATGCAACAGAATAGCAAGGCTACAAAAGCAATAAACACAAATTCCAGTGCATGACATTTCTGAATGCTATATGAAATATTTTCACCCTCTGGCCAATTAAAATGAGTTTGGACATCTATATTTTGCCACACTACGATATATGATGAGAGATGTTCAGGTCAATGGGGCAAATTCAATCAACCCGAAGCTCAGGCTTCCTCTAGCAGATCGATTGAATGTGGCCACTGCTTCTCTGCTTTCATTGGTCATGATAGCACACATTAAAGCACAAAGCATGGCTATCTATTATTTACATTTTCCACATATGTGATGATTTATGAGAACCACAACATTGACAGCAGCATCAGAACTAAGCATCAATGTAGTTTTTCTATTACTGGCTGCTTCATGAATCTATCAGTAAATATGACTCAACCCTGAGCTGAAAGTCCAGAGAAACCTGAACACAACACAATAGAATAAAGCATTCGTGTCCTTTTCATAGTCCTATATGATCATATACTGTACAAGAGCTAGCTGAATACACGAGGTCAGACACGTGAGAGATGAGAAGGACGTTTTCTTGTCTCAGTATTTACAGATGTTATACATGCAGAAGTGAGGAACTAGTCTGTGGTTTAATGTACACATCTACTTTCAGTTTATGTGGATGTTTTCACTACCGGAGAAAAGTTTGGACACGCTTTTTTAATGTTAATCATAATTAATTAGTCTAAACTAAAATATGAAAGAATGCAAATGGAAGTGTAGGAATTACGTAGTGACCAAATAACATGGTTTATTTATCGAGTCTATTAACCGTACTTATTGTGTTAATGTCGTTTAGCAAAAAAAATAATTATTATAGATATAATAACAGAAAATAATTAGATATGTAATTACATGCATAAGTGCAATGTACTTGTGACCATAGTAGTTAACATGTTAAATATTAATACTAATGAAATAACAGTATGAATTAATGATAATAAATCTATTAATTTAAGTTAATTACATTTACAAATTAACATGAACTATTTATGACAAATCGTGACATAAATTCAGTTAACTGTGTCCAAGGTTTTGACTGGTAGTGTATACAGTATAATCTTTAAAAAACAAAATGGATTCAATATATAGCAGAAAAAGATCTATTAATTTACATTGATGAATACTGATCGAATCACACGTGTATGCAGTATGATTCTGATTTGATGATGCACACATTGTAATGGTGAATCAATATGAGCCTGTATGAATATCAACCACACGAGCCACAAATAACATATAATAGCAATCTAATATTTACTTTGTGGTATCGTAGCTATATAAATGCCTGTATGCTAATATGCATATTTGTTTTGTTTTATTTTTTTATCAGAAAATAAAGATCCTTCAGTATTTGACATTCGTTCCTGAGAGCGCCACCTGCTGTTAGACAGTAAGTGTCAGTGATTTGGGTTTATGTTGAACTGGATTCAAACTACAACTCTGTTGAGCGTGATGCATTGACAGAAATGTCTCATTAGCCCTTTTGCTATCACCTCAGCAACAGATGTGACGTCACAATAAGATTTGCATCACAAGAAGCCGTGTTAATTTGATTAGTTAATATGCTGCGTTGTGAGTCGGCCAGTCCAGAAGACTTCAGTATCATCCTGGACCGTTGAAGGAAACGCAAATATAATCAGGTCATGTACTAGCTTTGATTTAATTAAATACATAAAAAGAGTAAATGGAGCAAGTCTTCACAGGTTCTTCAGGTTTGGCATTATGCAAAACGCCAGTTGTTGCAAATGCAGTATGTTAGTGCAAGGCCCTGCATGGGCATACAACTAAATAACAAAACAAAAAACATGATATCCAAAGAGAAGTTAACACATTTCATGATTCAATCAATTCAATAAAAATATCTAACTGTATTCTGCATTAATGACTGAAACCCTTCACTGATTATTGAATCGAAACTATGGAAGCTTTTTTTCTTCCACAGAATTAAAATAATAAAGAAATATTTTTAAAGAGATTTGTTTTCTCAGAATTTGTAATCTACATTTTGCAATTTTAATGTATTTTTTTTCCACCAAAAAATAAAAGGCAATTCTGACCTCACAATTTGTGAGTATATACATCACAATTCAGACTATTTACTCAAATTTGAGAGTTTATATCTCACCATTCAGACTCTTTTCCTCAAATTTGTGTTTATATCTCACCATTCAGACTCTTTTCCTCAAATTTGTGTTTATATCTCACCATTCAGACTCTTTTCCTCAAATTTGTTTATATCTCACCATTCAGACTCTTTTACTCAAATTTGTTTATATCTCACCATTCAGACTCTTTTCCTCAAATTTGAGTGTTTATATCTCACCATTCAGACTCTTTTCCTCAAATTTCACCATGTTTATATCTCACCATTCAGACTCTTTTCCTCAAATTTGTGTTTATATCTCACCATTCAGACTCTTTTCCTCAAATTTGTGTTTATATCTCACCATTCAGACTCTTTTCCTCAAATTTGTGTTTATATCTCACCATTCAGACTCTTTTCCTCAAATTTGTGTTTATATCTCACCATTCAGACTCTTTTCCTCAAATTTGAGAGTTTATATCTCACCATTCAGACTCTTTTCCTCAAATTTGTGTTTATATCTCACCATTCAGACTCTTTTCCTCAAATTTGTGTTTATATCTCACCATTCAGACTCTTTTCCTCAAATTTGTTTATATCTCACCATTCAGACTCTTTTCCTCAAATTTGTGTTTATATCTCACCATTCAGACTCTTTTCCTCAAATTTGTGTTTATATCTCACCATTCAGACTCTTTTCCTCAAATTTGTGTTTATATCTCACCATTCAGACTCTTTTCCTCAAATTTGAGAGTTTATATCTCACCATTCAGATCCTCTCAGATTTTTTCCTCAAATTTGTGTTTATATCTCACCATTTCAGACTCTTTTCCTCTTGAGAGTTTATAAATTTGAGAGTTTATATCTCACCATTCAGACTCTATTTTCCTCAAATTTGTGTTTATATCTCACCATTCAGACTCTTTTCCTCAAAGTTGAGAGTTTATATCTCACCTTTCAGACTCTTTTCCTCAAATTTGTGTTTATATCTCACCATTCAGACTCTTTCATCTCATCTCAAAGTATGTATCTTGTAATTAAGGAGTTTAAATCTCGAAATTCTGAAGTCAGAACTGTGAACTCAGAATTCTGAGGAAAAAAAATCAGAAAAGGTAAGAAGTTGCAATTAACCTTTTATTTATTTTCTCTTGGGGTGGAAACAAGCTTCCAAACAAAACAGTCTGCTTTACCAATAAATATTATATTATTATTATTATTATTTTTCAAGTTGTGCAAATCAAATGTAGTTTTGTAGTAACTTTTCTTTGGCCAAATGGATATAGTTTATAAACTTAATTTTATTAGCTGCACTTTCATTGTTTGAATACGTTTAATCGTTTGACTTCCATAAAATGATATTGACAACACTTATGGTTTATTTTTTAATATTTGGATTTGTAGCGGTTTCATGCATCTTTTTTATGTATTTTGTGTGTATGTTGTGTGATTGCAGTGATCAGTTAAGAGCCTCTCAAATGTACTAACAACCTGCTATTACATCTGCTCATGACATCTGAAAATCTGAAAAAGAAAAAGAAATGTTTTATACTTTGTGCTATTCTATATAAAAACACAGCACATCATTTCAAGTTAAATTGTTGGTGATAATAAAAACATTTCACTTCTACACCACCTACTTTTAGAGTAAATCAGTTTAAATAACATAACTTAAGCTTTTTTTGCTGAAAAATATAAGTAACTGTAAGCGTCACATAAAAATTTATAAAATTTTAAAAACAGATATTAAGTTTTAGCATGTATAGCTTGCCCTCTCTCTCATATCTCATAGTTGCTCTGCGAGAGGCAGATATTTATTCCAATACAGTGTTATGAGGTCAGAATCTGCTCGTCTTAATAGCTGTGATTTGATATTTGGGAAAATAAGTCTTGATTTAGGGAAGCGGGTCTGAGCTCATTACCTGTCTGTGCCTCTTCTACATTTGACATGCATCATTTGTGTGGTTATGGAGGTTGACTGAGTCAAAGACATCAAATCATTTGAAATGAACTCTTCATATGTGTTTATACAGGATTTCACACTCAACCCAGCATCAGGGTCCACAATTAACTTTGACAAGCATCAAGTGTAAATGAAAACTGTCTTTGGTGGATAAGTAAACTGTTTTACAGGCCAGTTAACCTAACTCGTTTAAACAGTGACCCTCTCTCATTATAAGTGAATCAAATCAAAGAGATACTGTACAAATAGTCTACAAAAGAAAAAAATGTAGCATCTTCTAACAACTTTAACATCAGTCAAAAATGTAATTAAGACACATGAAGCTAGGAGGCCATGTGGCATAACTTTCTGCTGTTTAGCCAGCAAAACAAGAGAAACAACGTCATAGAGTCGACTCTAGAGTCGACTCTAGTAAATTAATTGATTATTTTTGTAAAAACATTGATTCCATCAACTAATATAGTTGTGATTTAATTTATTTGATCAGAAATACAGTAGAAACAGTAATACTGTTAAATGTAATTACAATTTAAAGAAGCTATTTCCTTTGAATATGTTCTAAAATTTAATTTCTTCCTGTGATTTCAAAGCTGAATTTTCAGCATCCTTACTCAGTCATGTGATCCTTCAGAAATCATTCTAATATGCTGATTTACTGTTATAAAATGTATTATTATTATTGTTATTGATTTTGTTGAAAACAGATGTGCTGCTGCTTTTTTTTTAGAAACCAATATATTTTTAGGATTCTTTGTAAAATAACAGTGTTTATATAAAAAATAAATCTTCTTTAATATAATAAATGTCTTTACAGTTATTTTTTTTATCAATTTAATGCACCCTTACTGAATAAAAGTATTGATTTCTTTCAAAAAAGGGACTGTATATAGAGAGAAAGGGGGCTTATTAATAGTCATAGGAACAGCAAAACAAAGAAAAACCTGTTAATTAAATTAAAATAAAATAATTTATGTGCAGAAAATTCATTCACTATTTAAACATAGGACAAAAAGTTAATTTTGGACCCTGACGGACACTCTTTTTTAAGTTTAACAGGCAAATGAAATGAATGAAGATATTGAAAAAGCATCCATCATCATTGTTGAAATGTATGATGTTCCAATGCATTTCTACCAAAGCTGTGCATGTCACACAGCTTTGATGAACCATTTAAAGGCCCATGCTGCTGTCCGCTGTCTAACAACTACAGCGCAAGTGCTAGGAAACTGCCTCCATTACTGCTACGAGAAAGTATTGGCATGATCCGCAAAAGATGTGAATGAATAAACCATGTGATGTTGGAGAGCAAACCTGTCCTGTCCATTATTTTCCCGCCCCCCGTTCCCTGTATTTCCCGCCGAGCCTCAGTCGCCCCAGAGCTGCTCCGTCATGAGTTCCAGTTTGCAGAGGAACCAGCGGCGCAGGGGGCAGTAGTACTCGTAGTGGAACTGCTCAAACTCGGGCGTCTGTCGGATGTCATGCAAGAACGAGATGTCCAGGTCCGACTCCAGCAGCACGAGCAGCAGGGGCAGCAGAATCATGAGGAGAACCGTGACCATCACCACCAGACGGGCGGCACTGCGCAGACACGCCTGCATCTGCTGCCGTCCACTCGATGGGCTGCACAGTGACTGACCAAACGCCTCTCTGGCCACTTCCCTCTCCCTCTCAGCCTGGAGTTCCAGCTGCATCTCTGGGTCGGCGTGCAGCTCCTTCAGCATGCGCGCGGGACTCTGGAACAGCAGGTCTAGGCCGCCCTGGCTCTCCTCCACCGGCGTGGGCACCATGCTGGCACACGGGCTGTACGCTGTGTCAGATATGGTGAGAGCCGCGCACGCTTCATCTTCAAGGTCTACGTGTATCTCTCTCCTTTCCTCATCTGCTCTTGTCCTGTTGGCCGCCTCGTCTTTGCGTCTGTCCTGAACGTGGTTGTCCCTCTCCTCCATCTCCGCCTCCTCAGGAGTGACTGATGGTTTCAGTGGAGACAGATGAACCGGGTCTTTGAATGCAGAGAGTCCTGCGGAGTCAACAACTGGTTATTTTAATCACTGAAAGTTCACCCTTAAAGGTACAGTTCATCCAAAAATTAAAATTCTGTCATCATTTTCTTCATATTTTGAAGAATGTGGGTGACCAAACTGTTGCTGGTCCTCACTGACTTCCAAAGAATGGAAAGGAATACTATGGAAGTCAATGGGGACCATCAAGTGTTAATCCCAATTCTTTAAAATACCTTATATGATATAAGTATTACTGTATAGTATTACTTATATGTACAGTATTTTCTTCTCTTTTTTTTGTGACTGAACTGTCCCTGTAAGATTCATTTTTCATGGAGTGCCCTTTGATTTCAAGCTATTAACGAAGACAACACATGGGTATCACTTACAAAACTATATCTATTTCTCATTATCAGACCCCATGAAACACTGTTGATTTCACCAAAAGGAGAAGGAGAGGCCGAATGTAGACATTATTTGATAGATGGGGTTTTATAATTATTCACCAGCTCCTCATTTTCCTCAATTATGCTCTGTTAGGGCAGCAGGATGAATCTATGTTGTTGTTTGGGACAAAAGAGCAGGTTAGAGAGTGGTTTTATTACAAGCCTTCCACCGTACTCCCCTTTCCTAAACCCCATTGAATTCTTCTCCTACGGTGGAAGGTATATGAACGCCAACCTTACACCAGGGTAAATCTCCTTACTGTGGTGACATAGGTGTGGAGGCATCCAAATACGGCATGCCAGGGGTTTTTTCCCCCGTTGTGACAAAATGTGGCCTGTGAAAAGTCCTGTTGCAGTATGTATGCTGTGGTGAGTATGCACTTATTTGTAAATTTTTGTCCTTTATTACATTACACATTTCTGTTTGTTTTTACAAGTGACGTGTAAATGCACAAGATTTCTTTTGTATGATTACTTTTAGATAAATACATTTATTTCTCTTTATGTCCTGACATTGTGTTTTTATTTTTCTATATTTATCAGTAGTGTTTTTAATTTTGATTTAGGGGCACGATTTGACAAATAGTTCATGAGCACAGATACTGTTTTGAGGTGAAATTCTTAAGAAGGTTTTATTGCTTCTGAGGTTTTGTGAATATTAATTGGGTTTTGTGTTATAGAGAAAAAGAATCAAGAAACAAAGAGAAAGAAATCATTTTTGTTTCTTAAAATATTCTACAGTTTTGTTTCAGTTATTTATTATACAACTAGCTGAAATCAAATAATTAATTGTTCATTGTGTTCACTTTTATCACATTATGAAACTGGGGTTTGCTAGAGAGCGATAGAGAGAGAGAAAGTGAGGGAGAGAGAGAGAGAGAGAGAGAAAGTAGAGAGAGAGAACGTGAGGGAGAGAGAGAGAGAGAGAGAGAGAGAGAGAGAGAGTGAGGGAGAGAGAGCGAGAGAGAGAGAGAGAGAGAGAGAGAGAGAGAGAGAGAGAGATCGGAGAGAGAGAGAGAGAGAGAGAGAGCGAGAGTAGAGAGAGAGAGATAGAGAGCGAGAGGAGAGAGCGAGAGAGAGAGAGCGAGAGAGAGAGAGAGAGAGAAAGAGAGAGCGAGAGAGAGAGAGAGAGAGAGAGAGAGAGAGAAAGAGAGAGCGAGAGAAGAGAGAGAGAGAGAGAGAGAGAGAATTCAATAAAATACTTTAAAGAAATGATCTAAATATTTCACATCTATTGCTCTTCTCGAGTATATGTTGTTTGTGTGTTTATCCAGCAGTTGAGAGGCACGGCTGTAGCCTGTTCTTTGGACAAGTCCGGTCTAAATATAGACCCAGCTGCCTGACTAGTGTGGATTAAGACGAGTCTCCCGGTTAAGTTGTCAGTGACGTCGATGCTTCTCCAGGCAACTATTCTCTAACACACACAGAGCTCTGCAATGTCCTCTCGTTTCAATATGACATTTAACATACTGTCAAAAAATAACGCACATCTCTTCATATCAAAACTGGATTGTTGGATGAAAAGCATTAATAAACTGATCCCTTATTGACAGGATGTACCAGATTTCAAGGCATCAGCACTGACAGCTGCTTAACAGTTCCTGAAATGTAATATTAGTCAAACTAATTGGATAATCATGAGTTATCTATCGAACAGCTTACACAGAAACACACTTAAGTCAGTAGATGCAGGCATATCGGCAAAGAGATGTCACCATAGCGACACATAAAGAGCCATTTAACCCAGGAGGAGGAAACAGTCGTCACTAGCAACAGACCATCATGGCTACCATGGCAACAGTTAGATGCAACAATAACTAAATCTGAGTGAGATTCGCTTAAAGAATGTGAAAGACATATAAAATAAAAATGTAATTTGACACAAAAGTGAATTTTATTCATTTTCTGAATAAAACTTAATTGTCTGTGAAACAATCACAACAAATTAAATAAAAGTTAATGCCTCTTAATTATTTTATTTGAAACATTACAACTATGTTAATTAATTTACCACTTCTGTTTCGTAAAGCCACGGAGTTATCATTTCATTTTATCCCCAAATCACTCATATTTACATCTCCATTTCAAATAAATGCATGATAAATAATAATAATAATAATAATAGACATAGTTTGTCTTTTGATTAAAAAATATGAAAATAAATACATAAATTTAATTATTATTTCATGTGACATTCTCTCAATTTAACTCATTTTACAAATTTTAGTTGCTGAAAATATAATTTTAGTTGATAAGAATGTGCAAAAAGAAACCAAATATTAAGACATTTATAAATTAATACGTATCATCATTTAACAAAAATGCAAATCTGTCCTTATTGTGAAAACCGGAGCTCATGAAATTTTTTACTGTGGAAATATTTAACTACAATGTTGTGGTTTAGTAATGAATTAGTAATGAATTGTATTTCCTTGTTATGGAAAGAGCATGCTGTAAATGGCTACCGTCAGCTGTTACATTCTTCAGAATATCTTCTTTGTTTCTCAACAGAAGAGAGAAATTCATACGGGTTTGGAACGACATGAGGGTGAGTAAATGAGGACTGAATGATCATTTTTGAAAATTAATTCTCTTACAATGTTTATGTTGTGTATAATTTTGTCTGTTATTTCATTGTTAAGCTACACCCTGCTGCCTTATAAGAATAGTTCAACCAAAATTCAATCGTTTACTCATCCTCGTGTCATTCCAAACCTGTATGACGTACTTATTTCTGCAGCACATTAAAAAACTATATTTTGAAGAATGTTGGTACAAAAATATAAAATTTGTCCATTTTAAAAATAAAATGGAACTTTTTCAAAGCATCTATTTTTTCCCAACTTTGGAACGATATGAGGTAAGTAAAGGATGACAAAATGTTCATTTTGGCATGAGTTTTCAGATTGACGTAAAATTGCTATTCAATGAAGTAAAGTGGAAATGATCCGCATCTAGTCCATCTGTACAATTGCCGTTATCAGATGCTAGCACTGGTAAATCATGATTTCAGCAGGATTCGGGAAGCTTCCGTACCGGTTCCTGAGATGCGGTCTCCGTGGCCGAGCAGCCGCACGTAGACGTCTCGCGCCGTGTAGTTGGCCATGCGGAGCTGCAGGTTGTGACGTGTGGTGATCTTCACCTGACAGCGCATGGCGTCTCCTCGCTCCTCGAAACATTCATCCAGAACCTCATCTTCATCCTCCTCCTGCAGACCTTCCTCACAACCCTCCACACGCTCCCCATGCTCTCCGAGAACCTCCATATCAACACCTCCCTCTCAATCCTCCTCAAACTCACGGCTCCTGCTGGCTTTAATGATGTCGAACACTGTCCCCGACTCTTCTGGATGGGTTAAGGCTCATAGAACGGCTTTACTTCACCGGATAGCGGACATGTGCACACAGTCGGGGCATTAGGGGCCGGATCAGCCCGAATGCAGGATGAGCTATTTATACAGCATCAATCATAGCACAAGGCTTTACTAATCACAGCGGCTGATTATGATGAAAAGATCCAGTCCGGAGTACAGTACAGCCAGCAGACATCACACGTATCTGGAACAACCTCTGACTCCTTTTATTATTTTATTAACACTTCATGAGCAGATATTAAAGGGATAACAGAGCAGAATAATGTTCCCCTCCATGGGAGCTCACAAATCTCATTCTGTGTTCAGTTAAAGGCATACTCTGGGTTTAGTACAAGTTAAGCTCAGTTGATAGTATTTTAAGCATGATGTGGATTACCAGAAACATTTTAAACGTGTCCCTTCTTTTCTTTAAAAACAAAGGCAAAACTGAGTTTATAATGAGGCACTTCCATGTGAAAAAGAAGTGCAGTTTAGTACTTGGTCCAGAAATAATGTCAGAACTCAGTTTAATGATTTTGGACACTTACTTGCACATTATTTGCAATTACATGAAAAATGTTTTATAGTTTATTAAATGCAAGTAGTAGAACACAACAGTGCTTTTTGATACACATAAGTAGGACTTAAGTACATCTTTATATTTAATGTCATAATTACTAGCGCTAAATGTACTGTCAAGCCATTATTGTAAACTAAAATATACTTTAATGTCATTGCTATTGAAACGTGCATATCATTTATTTATGCAATTAGATATTTGTGATGAGGTTACAATTTAGTATATTTTAAATATATTAAATATTTTAATAACACACTACAATTAAAGTTATAATTAAGTACTTTACATGTACTTTACTGTCAGTCAACAAACATAAAAAGTATACATACTTAAAGCACAACAGTAGTTTATTAAAATAACACTTAAACAGTAAAGAAAAACTTTACATTTGACAGTAATTCAAAACTCACATTTTTAAGTGTAGAAAAAGTCATGAAAGTGTCTCTCTTCAAATACACAAATACAACATTATATTACATTATATTAAAACTTACAAGTAAGTTTTATTTTTATTTTACTTGTAATATTTGAAGCCCACCACAAGCGCATATTTGATCCAATTAAGCGACTCCTTTTCCGCCATTGGCTCTCACAAGTAAATGCAAAGTTTGTATGGCCACACATGAGATTTGAGAATTCATAAATGTCTAAAACTATGTTGTTTCTTTTTTGTTTGGCAGTATAAATCAACAGCAGTTAAGGCATCAGATCGAGATCAGATCAGATCCTTTGTTTTACGAGATGATTCTCTATATAGCGATCTAATAAGCAACGAGTTAAGAGACCATATTTTAGATGACTTTGTTTTAAAATTCTAAAGTGTTATACCTTAACTACTATTAATAAGCATGAATATTAACTGTGTTATAACAGGTTTGTAATACCTTATTCTTTAAAGATTAATCTCTACTATACCTAAACTTAACAACTACCTTACTAACTATTAATAAGCAGCAAATAATAGGTTTGTTCATATTTAATAGTGAATATGTGTTGCCTATTCTAAAAACCTGCTAATGGTTAACAGCAAGTTTCCGTAACGTATGAGGGGGAACATTTCATTAATCGAATGAGATATTAATTGTAATTGAGTAAAATACACAAATTTCGAATGAGATATTAATTGTAATTGAGTAAAATGAACAAAATTTCTAAAGTTGTAAATAAAAATTAACAAAGAAAAAAACGTTTATTAATACAGAAAAAAACAGTTCCCAGAATTCCCTGTGTGACACTTAAAATACTTACTTTAAAACTGTCATTATGTGTTACTTTTTGTATTTATACCTATATATTAGTATTGATTTACTGTGCACATTCTATATATTAGTATTGAGTGCATGAGTTTGTCTTTATCAACTGTTTTTAAGGTGGTTCTCAGTAAAAAGTTAAAAACTGATTGTAGTACTTCAGTAGGTTGGTAGATTATTAGATCAGTTAATCAAATATGCATTTTTACAGTAAATATAAGTCCAGTCTGCCAAACTTAAAATGTTGCTACCTTATTTTTATGGTAAAGTTCTAGCTTCCACAGCTGCCGGATTTTAACAGTGCATTTCAGTAAACTTTAGTGTAGCAGTGATGTCTGTTTTAGCAAGCACATTGTTTTCAAACAGGGAACGTCTGAGAAGGGCCCGGTGTGACATTCAGTCCTAAAAAGCTTGTCCTGTCCTCTGGTAACTGGATCTGTGAAGGGCTCAGCCTCAGATCTGCTCACACGGACAGCACGGCTTCATCACATGACTAGACCCCTTCACGAAACGCTGTAGTTCACTCCACCTGAATTATTCCGGTTTAAACAGCTAATTAAACCAGCATCTTCGTTCTTCATAATCACGTGTATTGTGTGTGATTGCTTTAACGCACACCTCCGACAGCTCAAGCCCGGGCAGGTCTCGTATTAATCACTGCTAACCGTCTGCAGGGAGATTCACAAGTATTATTAAAGCTCTGATTGGAGTCTCCACAGATACCAGCATCTCATCGGCTCAGTCCTAACAGATCCCTGGAGAACTGAGGGTGTTATACAAGCACACTGTTGTTTTAAAGGTGAACGCTAGGTCATTATTTTCATGTCAAGTGATCCTAAAAGGTGCTTTATTGGATCTACTGTTAGAGCGAATGTAGAAGGGCTGAGCGTTTTCTAAATATTACTAATCACAGGCACGGCTGTCACACCATGGTCACTAGATTCTGTGACGAAACGTATAATAGAGACTCCGCCTTTATTTAAAAATAAACAGAACTTAATACAATAATATTAGCCTGTAACGGTCAGTAAAAGGAGTGTGATTGCTTTCACCTCAGATTTAGCTATTTTCAAGCCCGGGCAGGTCTCGTATAAAATATTCACTAAATAATAAATCTCAGCAAATTCACAAGTATTATTACAAGCTCTGATATTATATTGGATATGTCAGACCAGACATCGGCTCACCTAACAGATCCCTGTTGGAGTACTGGTGAGCCCTGCTTTTAAAGGCATTTGTTGCCCACAGAACTGCCTTCATTGAATATTTTCTTGCTTTCAGACAGTTCTCTGTAAACCCTAGAGACGGTGCATGTGCATGTAAATCTCAGTAGATCATCAGTTTATGAAATACTCAGACCAGTCCATATGGCACCAACAAGCTGATTCTGATGCATTCTGATGCTCGGTTTGGACTCCACCGGATCATCCTGACCATATACATGTCTAAATGCATTGAGTTACTGCTGTGATTGGCTGATTACACATTTGCCTTAACGAGCAGTTGAACAGGTGCACCTAATAAAGCGGCCAGGGAGTGCATAAACAAAATGCCGAATTTTTATTATTTATCTGGTGAAAATGTTGGTCATGAGGCATTTCACCTTCTTGTAGAATAAAATGTGACTAGAGTCTCGCGTGAGTGGATCATGATCGTATGTGTTAGTATTTTTAGAAGTACTTCTGATTTGTTCAGGGCTTAAAGATCTTTACAGTGGAGAAAGGTGTGTATGTAAGCAAGCGTGTTACCGTTGTCTGCGGAGGACTCTCTGTTTTCCCTGCTGGAGCTCAGTGCTGGTAGAAGAGGCTCCATGTTCATTATCAGCTGTTTATGACTGAGCGAAGTAAAGCTTCTGCTTTGACCAAACTGAGACCTGACACAGAAACACAGACAAACACGTTAAGACATGAACTTCTGAAGGGAAAGTCAAATAATAAACAAAAATATTTTGATTGATGTAGATTTCTGATGCAGACTAATATCATGTTCACAATTTAAGACTTTACGGATTAATTTCATTATTAACTATGACTTTTGCCTCAACAAACTCATAATTTGTTGCTTATTGATAGTTAGTAAGGTAGTTGTTAAGTTTTGGTATGTGGTCAGATTAAGGGATCTAAAATATAGTCATGCAGAATAATGCATTAATATGTGCTTTATAAGTACTAATAAACAGCCAATATGCTAGTAATACGCATAGTGAGAATCGGTTACTTAAAACAAAGTGTTACCGCAACTTTTTATTGTCTTATGTTTATTTAAACAAGTTTATTTGACATGCAATCTTTCAGCCTTGATGAAGGCCTGTGTGCGGAAACACGCTGACAATAAAAAGTATTATTATACTTGTCAGCTCCACTTTCTGATTATTTTGACTTCTTCATTCCGTAAGTGTTGCTGGTATTACTTTAAAATGCATTTATTATTTACCTTTGTCATTGCATGGATACATAAGCATCAAAAACAGAGTCAAAAATAGTTTGTTTAATTGCAAGGGTGGGAAACAGCCACAAAATAAACATTAACTAAGAAAATGCAGTGGACAAAAAAATACTAAATGTATATTGTGGCCTTTTTATGAACAGCCTGATCCCCACGATCTGAAGCGAGTGAAGTGTGGACTAGACACAGTAGGATGTATATTAATGGAGGCTGACCTGTGAACAACAGGAGGTTCTCTCTGAATCTTTGAACTGGCTTCAATCACTTCTTTAGCCACCCGACCACTGAAATCAAACCAGAAGCAATACAAATAAATATCAGCATGTCTGACTTATGGTTTACTTCGCTGCACAATCTCACCTGTAGCGAAATCTGCTCCCCTTGAAAAATATACTGCTGCTGGACACGGTCTTGATCTGACTGGACTTTGCACATCTAAATCAGAAAACAAAGCAGTTAACCAAACAGTAACCAAAGTTTGCATCGAAAAAAAAAATGCATTTCTGTTTCTCAAATCATTCTGCAGCTTTTTCTCCTACTTGCCTGAGCAATTGCTATTGCATGCAGCCCAAGACCGGTTTTATTCTGCTGTCGAAAAAAATGCAATGTGAGTGTCACATTTCTGTTTAATGAAGGGGACACTTGGAAAAAGCACCGTTTTGAGCTATATTTAAATAAAATTTAACCCCGCGCATGCCAAACTAGCTTTTCTCATGGCCTCCTACAGTCTCCTCTCCACCAGTGTGTGTGTGTGTGTGTGTGTGTGTGTGTGAGGAGTGCCCCCTTACTATGTAAAGCGCTTTGCGTGTGTAAAGCGCTATATAAATGTAACTAATTAATTATATTATTATTGTGACGTGTGTGTGTGTGTGTGTGTGTGTGTGTGTGTGTGTGTGTGTGTGTGTGTGTGTGTGTGTGTGTGTGTGTGTGTGTGTGTGTGTGTGTGTGTGTTAATATGAAGAGAGGGTTGTTGTTTGACAGAGGCAGGCCTGCTGTCTGGCTGGCATTTAGGCTCTTAATTAACGGGCTTTCAACAGTAACGTGACACCACTCACACAGAGAAACTAGAGACAGAGAAAGACATCGAAGCACTTATATCAGGATCATTCTCAGCAAACCGTGCCATCTGTGTGCCGCATTTGTCCCCATGACCTCATAATGATTTAATTACCAGGATCCACAACTTCGTCACATTATTAGAAAGATGTAAAGATGTAACTGCAAAATCTATTTAAAAATGTATATTTAAAGCTTTCATTGAGATAATATATATCAATGATATAATCAGAAATGTAACTGATATTTTACTTTAACAATACTATACATAACAATACTCTGTTCCACTCTGTTGATATCTCCACTTTTTTGATGAGTGACATCATAAAACATTCAAACAAAGGTACGTTTGAATTGCATTCAATATTTTATTATGCTTTAGACTTATATTGACCTCATTGCTGCAGTAGTCAATCAAATTATAGTTTTAATGGAAAATATGACTGTAAAAATACTGCCTGTAAATAATGTGGGGTGGTGCACTATATTTGCTGTTGAATAAAAACTAGAGATTTTTTAAAAGTCATGGGTTATTAATGGATTATTATTATTTATTAAGTTTGTGTATTTTTTTATTTGTAATGTGTATTTAGTTTTTGAGGCACAGAACAATAATTTGATGTAATCAGAAATTCAAAACATTTAATCAAATATATTTGAAAAATATATAAATAAATATAAAGCACAGCGATAAAGCAAGCGAGTAGAGAGAAGAGAGAGAACGAGAGAGGGAGAGAGACCGAGAGAGGAGAGAGAGAGAAGAACGAGAGGAAAGAGACGAGAAGGGAGAGAGAGAGAGAGAGAGAGAGAGAACGAGAGAGGAAGAGAGAAAGAACGAGAGAGAGAACGAGAGAGAGAGAGAGAGAGAGAAAGAGAACGAGAGAGAGAGAGAGAGCGAGAGAGAAGAGAGAGAGAGACGAGAGAGAGCGAGAGAGAGAGAGAGAGAGAGAACGAGAGCGAGAGAGAGAGAGAGAGAGAGAGAGAACGAGAGAGAGAGAGAGAGAGAGAGAGAGAGAGAGAGAGAGAGAGAGAGAGAGAGAGAGAGACGAGAGAGAGAGAGAGAGATAGAGAGAGAGAGACGAGAGAGGAAGAGAGAGAGAGAAGAGAGAGAGAGAGAGAGAGAGAGAGAGAGAGAGAGAGAGAGAGAGAGAGAGATGAAAGCACGACTCTCACTTGTAAAAAGCCTGGTTTTCCACGGCACATTTCCACAGGTGCTTGCAGGCTGCTGGTGTGGAGGTGTGGAACGTCAGAACCAGTTTCTTCTGCAGAGAGATGAAAAGAAAGAATGATCAATTGAAGTGTGGAACAGCAAAGGTAGATACAATCAACGTAAGTGAACGGGGAGGTCAAAGCGAGTAAGGACATAAAAAATCTATAAATTACTCAGAGATGGAATCTGAGCACAGTGTAATAAATAATGAGAGCTGAACAAAATGCTGACCCAAATCTGTGTGTGTGTTAGTGAGAGGGATGTGTGTGCGGGCATCGGGCGGCTTTACCGGGAACAGAGTACGGATCAATACAACGTCATAACGGCACAGTCAGTCAACCAGTTAGAGACGCTTTGACTGGAACGAACACTACGTACACCACACTTATTAACCTTCATTTACACTGTAGATAGCAGTGGGGTTTACAAGGCCACACATTAGTGTAATAAATGAGTTAACCATGAGAAGCTGTGAGCTGTGATTGGACAAAGATTGTGGAGCGTTGTTTGTCACACAACCACCTATGATGAAAATCTCAAAAGGCCAATAAAAATTGCATTTATTATGATTAACATTCACAATAAACAATGGTTTGTAAAAACTCCAGTGTGTGTGTTTATATAATTAATTTCAAAAAGGTGGTTCATCCAAATCTGCTCTCAGTTGTATATTTTGGCACTACTATAACATATGGTGTTTTACTGGGAATACTAGAGGACCTTTGGATGTGACTATATTCACACACTCTCAAAAAAAGGTACTAAATCTGTCAGTGTGGCAGTAAAATTTCAAAATGGTCAAATCTACCATTTAGGTAATATATGTACATTTAAATTGGTAATATGAAACTTTAAGGTAATAAATAATAAGCAACCTTTAGGGGTAAATATGGTACAGAAGTGAACCTTTTGAAAAGTCACAGCTTTTGATTTTTTTCTGAGAGTGATATAGAACAGTTTTATGTGCTTTATTGATTTTGTAAAACAGTTGCTACATAATATCAAGGATAATATTTCTTCAAAAGGGTTTCTTCATTTCCAGGCAATTTTATGTTCCAGGGCTTTATTCAAACAAATACATATCAGAATGTTTTACTTTTTTCAAATTTAAAATCCATCATAAATGAATTATTATATGTTTACATTTTCCATAATCTAATCGAGTGAAATAACTGATTTAAGGGATTTTACCTCCTAAATATGCTTTTATTGATAAAATGCATTCAATTATTTGTATTTCTTTAACCAGGATATAGTCCTGAGCTTTGCTGACATAATATAAACTAAGGTGCAGTATACATATACAGTAATGTTTGGGTTGCAAAGATATTTTATATTAATATTTACTATTGTGAAATATTATTACATTATTAAATTTGACCATTTTCTATTGAATTATATTGTCAAATGTATTTTTTTTCTGTAATGCAAAGCTGAATAACTCCAACATTACTCCAGTCTTCAGTGTCAGATGATCCTTCAGATATCATAATAATATGCTGATTTGCTGCTCAAGAAACATGTATTATTATTGCTTGATGTTTTTATTGGAAACCATTATCCTCTTTTTCAGGATTCTTTGATGATCAGGAAAAAAAACTATGTAAAGCTCTGTCACTCTTGATTAATGTAATGCATCCTTGCTGAATAAAAGTATGAATTTCTTTCTAACAATAGTGCACGCAGAATCAAACGAAGAAGCGTTTCCACATTATAACCGTTTGTATTTTATCACCACTCAGGAGGACATGAACTGGTCTATAATGAGTCACCTGTTGGATTAATAACCATGCATGAGAGGACGAAAGCTATGTCAGCGCTGTAATGAAAATGTATAGTGGGTATTGGTTTTCTGCTGGGTCGATTCCCGTTGACACGTCTGAGATTACAGGGGGGTGAATGTGCTAAACTGCAACCGAACTATGTGACAGCCTGAGCTCAGTGAATATACGTGTTGGATCAAACGTCCTGGGCCGAAGCGGAAGTGAATATGTACGTGTTAGGCCGATGTGACAGAGATATATATGAGGCCTGATAAAGGGCTGTGAAATACAGAAGTGTCAAGAGAATAAGTTCCATTAACCCCACGCATCGTGTAATCTGAGACCAGGATCGATAGATGGAGTACTAAACAGAAAAGTGAATCAATACAAACCACTTCCAGGCCGTTTAGCATCAAACTGCTGCCCCTGCAATATACTGCTGAACGCGCACACTGAGATTACGTCACATCATTAAAACAACGCTAAATATCAGAGCGCTCGCCCAAGCGGTCCACTAATCATCTGGGTTTAGGACGGGTATCCCACACTAAACTAGCTGGGATTACGAACTGTGTTACACAGAGTTACGTCAGTAGTCTTCTGTACACTATATAAAAAAATGCTGGGTTCAGCCTGTTGGGTCATTTTATTGGGTTGTTTTTAATATTTTTACCGATATGCTGGGTAGTTTTTCTATACCTAAGCTGCTGGGTCATTTTTAATGCTGGGTTATTTTTTCCCTACCGCTGGGTTGAGCCTGTCTCCGCCGAATAACCCAGCTGCTGAGTTACAGTCAGACATTCTAACTTGGCTTGAATGCATGTTTAGGCCAACAGACAGAAGATTTCTTTCCTTTGCTTTTTTATGTCAACAAGGTACACAATTAATGTAAATAAACATATAATGAAGCAGTTGGATCAAAATGTATCAGCAATTGCAGCCCCATGATGGCGCCAAATTTTTCTCCCTCCTGTTCTGTAACCCGTGTCTCGGATTTATATCAATGAAAAGGAGGAAAATATCTACCGGGTCTGAGCTCACCAAATACGTATAAATTTCTATAAAAAAAAATCTATTACAGTATTTGGAGTCTCGGGTTCGGGGTCTCACTAACAAAAACCAGAATAAATTTGTTTATGAAATGTGTCTGCACTTGTAGGCAATTCAGATCTCAATTTAGTCACTAACTGCTTGAATAAAAAAAACACATACACAGAAATCAGTTTTAGAGTATACTTTTTGTATTCAGTATATCTTTCTCTTTACTGCATTGCAGTATGCTTGAAAACCTTTTCACATACAAAAACAATAATTCAACTAATGAATTTAGTTGATTAAATTCAGCCTTTGAACAGTAAAGCTGTCAGTAACCAATTACAATTACATAATAAAAAAAATAGAAAGGAAATAGTCTAAAACAGTACAAAAAAATGTAGATGAATACCGAAACTTTAATGAAGTAGGAATGTGTTGGTTCAGTTCAGTCAATATGAGTGTAGAAGTGCCTACAGAATCATCGCCGAAACGAACGATGAAGAAACTTTTCCGTCTTTACGAACGAGCCCTCTGATTACGCAATCCGTCCATAGTGAAATCCAACTCGTTTTTTTCCCTTCCTGGCGTGAATCCAAAACGACCACAATGCGATGAAACAGTCCGATCTCATCGAGCACAAACAGCATCCTCCAATCACTAATGCAAAGAAACAGTTCAGGCATGTATTTAAAGAAGGAATGACGAGGATGAATAAGATTAGCAGCAGCCAAAATGCGGCTCGCATCTCTCTCACCACGAGCTGGCGCACAAGTGACGTCAGCACCCATCGACGCAGGTCAATTCCATTTTGCAACGAAACCAAATACATTTATAAATGTATAGTTTTTACATGCCTGAACCTAATATGCATTAAGCAAGAAAAAAAAAACATTGTGAAAAAAATAAAAAATCTCAATTATCACAAATAATCCATCAATACATCAACTCAATTATTTGAGTGGGTTACATCCTCCCCTGCTCAAAACTCTGATGTCCTCATCAGATACTTAATTAATTGTCTGACCCTTAAGGCTAAACAACAGTTCGCTCTGAGATTAGATACTTAATTTGATACACGACCCATAAGGCTAAACAACAGTTCACCTTGAGTTTGTTGCACTTTTATCTGTTGTTGCATCATTTCAAGTACTTGACTGAAATAGTTGGGTTGGGATTCTACATTTACACTTTGCCGGACACATTGCGCTTTCCAACCAACATAATCCTTCAATTTACTAGGGGGTCTCTTTTCTCTTTGGGACCTTCTCAACCCAACAAGAGAATCATGTCCCTCTTCAGCACTCAACTCATGTTGTCTTGACTCATCAGCACCTTCCTCCACTAAAGATGAAACATCTTGCTGAATTCCAGTCTCACAACCTTCTTCTATCTCACTCTCAACAAGTTCATCTCTTAACGAGTCACCTGGATTCATTTCAACCTTTTGCTCATTTGACACATTGTGAGTCAAGGAGGAATCAGGGACGTCTTGAGATGCTGTCCCCAACTGAAACTCTGGGGCATGAGAATTCAGAGACATATGTGGACTCTCTGCTTCCACATTTTCACCACAACGTTCTTCTTCCAAGTAACTTTTACGCACTCTGCGAGGACGTGTCTCTACAACTGTGGCCACTTCATCATCCTCAGAAGTACTAGCTGGAAGAAACCCGCATGGGAGCAAGAGATCTCTGTGCAGGATACGCTCAGGGCCATCACCATTCTCAGGCCGAATGACGTAAACAGGAATCTCTGAATTTGGTTGCTTTGTTACCACATAGACCGTGGATTCCCAGCGATCCGCAATCTTGTGTTTTCTTCGAATGTTGACATTCTTTACTAGGACACGATCGCCAACGTCAACCGCAGCAGCTGTAACTTTCTTATCCCATCTGGCCTTATTCATCAATTGCCTCTTTTCAGCATTTTGAACGGCCAGTTGGTAGGCGTACCTCAGTCTTCGCTTCAGCTCATTGACATAATGAGTGTGAGTTTTGGAATTATACCCCTTCGGGTTAATCCCAAAGCAAAGGTCAATTGGAAGACGAGGTTGGCGTCCAAACATTAGAAGAAAAGGAGACTCACCAGTCGTGTCATTCCTAGTACAATTATATGCGTGCACTAGGGGACGGACATATTTTCTCCAATGTTCCTTCTTCTTATCACTCAGGGTTCCCAGCAGATCAAGAAGGGTTCGGTTAAACCTTTCTACTGGGTTTCCCCTTGGGTGATAAGGTGTAGTGCGAGATTTTACCCCAGCTATTGTACACAACTCCTTCACGAGCTCAGACTCAAAATTGGCCCCCTGATCACTATGTATTCTTTTCGGGAAACCAAAATGGCAAATCAGATTCTCCCACAACACAGAAGCCACAGTCTTGGCCGTTTGGTCCTTCGTAGGAAATGCCCAAGAGAACTTTGTGAAATAGTCTGTGATTACTAAGATGTTACGGGTGTCACTTGAGTCTGGCTCTAACGAAAGATAATCAATACAGACTAGCTCCAAGGGAGCATACGCTTTGATGTTCACTAGCTCTGCAGCCCTTTGAGTACGGGACTTCCTCTTGATGCATCGCTCACAAGTTCTGCACTTTCGCTCCACATATTCTGCCATTTTAGGCCAATAAAATCTGGCTCGTGCAAGCTCCAAAGTTCTTTCATAACCCATATGCCCAGTTTCATCATGAACTCCTTCAAGAGCTCGGTCTCTGAAACTATGAGGAATGACCAACTGCCCATATTTTTGTCCATACTGATCAGATACCATACGGTACAGCACACCATCTAGTAAACTTAATCTGGGTCTTTCCCTCAGCATTAGACTCACTTCTTTCGACTCATTCAGTCTATCTGCAGAGTTAAAATTTCCCCAGACTCCACAAGACTAATTACCCGTCTGATGGCTACATCCTCTCTTTGCAGCTTGTACCAATCAGCCGGAGTCATACTAGGTAGAGTAGTCTGTCCAGGCCAGCTTTCAGGATCTATCAAATCATCAGGAACTACATCTTCATCACAAAGTAACATCTCCACAGCCGGATTTGGGATAACCCTGCCTTCCAGCGAGTCTCCCTCCTCACACAGCTGTGAAGTATGCATCTCACAAGATACAGAATGTCGCAAACACACAGCTTTGATCCCTTCCTGACCAAACTTCTCAAACTCCGTAGCTGCACATTCTGCTTTGCTCAGCAAGCTTGCAATTCGTTCATCTATTTGGATGGTCTCTGCATCGTCAATAAGTGGTTCTTGAGGACGTCGAGATAGTCCGTCCGCGTCTACATTAGTTTTGCCCACTCTGTACTTAATATCGAAATCATACATCGATAGAGCTGCGAGCCACCTATGGCCAGCCGCATCCAATCTAGCCGTCGTAAGCACATACACTAATGGGTTGTTGTCAGTTAGCACGGTAAACTTTGTGCCATACAGAAAATCGTGAAATTTTTCGCACACAGCCCATTTGAGTGCTAAATATTCTAGCTTGTGCACAGGGTAGTTTTTCTCACTCTTCGACAGGCCACGGCTGGCGTAGGCGATCACTCTAGTCTTTCCATCTTGAACCTGATATAAAGCGGCCCCAAGGCCATTGACACTGGCGTCAGTGTGAAGAATATAGGGTAATTTCCAATCTGCAAAACCCAGAACTGGCGCAGTTATAAGCTTCTGAATGATAGCGTCAAATGCAACTTGACACTCATCATCCCATTTTCCAGATAGAGACTGTGCTTTACCCTTAACACGGTGAGATGATGATGACTGTCTAGTGGAAAATTCACCTTGCAGTAGTGCATTCAGAGGCTTAACTATCTGGGAATAGCCCTCAACAAAGCGCCTGTAGTATCCAGCAAAACCTAGGAATCCCCTCAGGTCCCTGACAGTCTTTGGAATGGGCCATTCCTTTATGGCAGAAATCTTGTCTGGATCAGGGTGTATACCTTGAGCAGAAATAACATGCCCTAGATATTTGACAGAAGTTTGAAAAAATTTGCACTTGGAAGGTGCCAACTTCAGTCCAAAAGCAGAAATCCGTTGGAGAACCTTCATGAGCCTATCCTCATGCTGTTCAAGGGTGTCTGAAAAAATTATTAAGTCATCAAGAAAAGCTATGACTTCCTGCAAATTCAAACCTGCCATGACTTTCTCCATGGTTCTTTGAAACGTTGCAGGTGAATTTGTCAGCCCTTGTGGTAAACGCCTAAATTGCCAGTTTCCAAATGGCGTAGTAAATGCTGTTTTGGGACGGTCACTTTCTTCTACCTCCAACTGGTAGTATCCACTTTTTAAATCTAGGACCGAAAACCACTTAGAGCCTGACAACAAAGTAAACGTCTCCTCGATCCTCGGGAGAGGATATGCATCTCTTTTTGTCAGTTTATTGAGTTTGCGATAATCGACCACCATTCTTAAATCTCCATTTTTCTTCCTCACCAGTACAACTGGGGAAGCGTAAGGACTGTTAGATTCCTCAATGATCTCACTAGCGAGCAAATCTAGCAGATGTTTCCTCAAATCTTCAAAATCAGCTGGTGAGACCCTACGAGTACGCTCTTTGAAAGGAATGTGATCAATCAGCTCTACCCGATGTGCTACACCTGACATATGTCCCACATCAAGATCATGTTTGGCGAATGCACTTGACACTTCCCGGTTTATTCTTTCAATGATGTGAGCTTTGAACTCCTCAGAAATGGGAGAGTCACCGAAGTCCAGAGTCACAGGATCCTCTGTCTTTACCAAAAGATTTGCCATCAGGGATGTGGTGGCTTGTAAAGTGCCAGTATCATCAAAAAGAGGCACGGACTTAATCCAGTCCACCACTGAACACTCAGCAAGCACTCCTTTGGCTGTAGAGTCACGCTGTGATCTGAAACATTTCGGATGACTACCTTGACTTTATTCCGCGCACTGAGCTCTGCTTGAATCAATTTACATTCCACAACTAAACCACCGGGAATGTGATGAATCAAGGGCTCATCAATAATCATCGTCTTGTTCATGCCACAATCTTTCACTCGAAACACCCCGGTCACCTCACACTTTTCCCCTTTACTGATCGTTACAGACTTCCTGCCCGACAGTCTAACTGGAGTAGTGTGCTGTGCCCGTTTACAGGGTGTCGAGGTACTGTCACACATGCGATAAGCAGCCATCCAATTGACACTGATAGGCATATGCTGCAGGTACTCATTTCCCTGCAGCAGCCTAAAATCTTGGATAAGATGGCGGAGTACATTTGTACCCACTAGCAAGGGCAACCGAGCATTGTAGGCCTGATCAGGGCAGACCAACGCTAGCACAGCAACGACTGCATCAGTTCCGCAAGCAGACTTAGGAAACTGTACATCTATTTCGATGTACCCAATGTAGGGAACTATTTGTCCCGCAGCTCCCTCTACCCGAATGAGATTCCCCATAGAGGTAATGCTCCTATGCCGTAAGTACTGCTTGTAGAAAGATTCGGCTACACAAGTCACCTGGGATCCCGTGTCAATTAAACAATGACACTCAATTCCATCCAACCAAGCTTTACTTTCCCAAGGTTCACCAATTAGACCATTAGGAACCTGGTTAGTCTTTTCTATGGAACTTTTCACAACTCCAGCTCCTGTTCGTTCCACAACAGAAGCTACTCCAAGTTTAAATGTACAGTGGGCGTTGTCACTTTGGTGGGAGAACTCCTCTGCTCATGCCTCTGCACTAACTTTTGCTGCACCAGGGCTGCATTCACAGGATTAGTGCAATGTTGCAAATAATGAGAGTCCTCACCACAACGGTAGCAGAACCCTCCATTAGACGGTGACTTAGGTTGATTTTGAGGGACAGGGTGTGATGGTTTCCCTTCTTTGCCTCTTTTCTTCTTAGCCCCACTGGCCTGGAGTTGATCATACGCCTGTTTATTTACTGAGGCTGGCTTCTGTGCTTTAGCCACCTCAGCTTCAAGCTCTTTTATGCGTCTTGTTAACGCCATACTGTCTTGCACCTCATCAGGGTTTGATATGCATCCCTGGTCGACAGTAACATGTAATTGGCTCTGAGCTCTAGTGGGAGGTGTACATAAGTGGCGATTCATACGTTTCTCCTTAAGCTGCTTTTCATGCTCGTAAGACCTCAGTTTGAAAAGCAAGCTAGAATAGCTCAATTCAGATTGTGATGCATCTGTTAACAAATCTTTAAGACGCAACTGGGTTATCAGGACTTCATCCCAGCACCCTCTGATGAACTGTTTGAGAAGTAGAGTGTCAGAATGTTTGCCAACCACTCCCTTCTTTTCAACCACCTCCTGCATCAGAAAATGAAGTCGTCTTAAATAATCAGAGGGATTCTCACCCCTGTTCTGGTGTGTCTCTACAAACTGAATGTACAGCTCATCTCCACCAGTGACACTACCATAAGCCTTTTCAAGCTCCAGTGCATACACTTCTGGTGGTGCATTGGTACCTGCCCCAAGAGCAACATTAAGAGCAGGAGGGAGGAGGCTATCCAAAATGTGTCTTCTCTTATGCCTCTCTGTCAGAGAGGTGTCTGAAAGTAATTGCCTAGCATATAATTGCCATGTGGTGAAATTGACTTCCCCATTAGGCTTAGGGTGTTGTCCAGAAAACAGTCTCAATTTTGGGGTTGAAGGAACATGTGCCTGATATTCTGGGTCATGTTTCACCACGTGTTCCACCACCAATCGCTGCACCTCTTGTGGTATAGTGAAAGTGATTGGAGTTTCGTGCATCAAGTTTCCTTCCATAGGGGGTGCATCATCTTGAATTGCAATTGAGACTTTTGATGCTGAATTTGCAACTGCAGTTGGCATCACTTGAGGCCTTGCATCAGAAAATGTTCTTGTAGCAGGGGTTGAAGTTATAGGGCCTCTGTCAGCATTGTCAGCCTTGTGTGCAAGCTTAGTCACCACCTGCTGGCTTAGATCATTGACATTTACACAATGTAGTTGGGCCAAATTTTCTATTTGCGCCATCAGCTGATCAGCCATATCATCCAAAGTTTGAACTGTATCTCTCGGTATTGGTGTTGGAGAGCTAGAGTGATGTTGTACATCTTTTATCTCTCTATCATCTAGTAGGACAACACCCCATACATTTTGGCAGTCAGCATTCAAATATTCTTCTTCAGCAATTAATGGGGTGGTAACCTCCTGAAATTCACAAAGAAGCTCTCCTGAGGATTTATCACCTAACCACTCTATTTTCTTCACCTCATCAAGATGGTCAAAGAAAGTCCTCACATCTGTGAGAGTAGTGTTTGGATCTACCTTAGTAAGTACTACAGACCTTTCGGGATCAAAATTATGTTGCTTGCACAGATCCATTGTGAAATTGAAAAAAAAAAAATGTATTAATAATAAAAAATATTCAAAGCAGTTAGGATCAAAATGTATCACAAGTGCAGCCCCACGTTGGGCGCCAAATTTTTCTCTCTCTATTCTGTAACCCGTGTCTCGGATTTATATCAATGAAAAGGAGGAAAAATATCTACCGGGTCTGAGCTCACCAAATACGTATAAATTTCTATAAAAAAAAATCTATTACAGTATTTGGAGTCTCGGGTTCGGGGTCTCACACTAAACACAGAATTACAAATAAATTGTGTTTATGAAATGTGTCTGCACTTGTATGCAATTCAGATCTCAAATTAGTCACTAACTGCTTGAATAAAAAAAAACACATACACAGAAATCAGTTTTAGGGTATACTTTTTGTATTCAGTATATCTTTCTCTTTACTGCATTGCAGTATGCTTGAAAACCTTTTCACATACAAAAACAATAATTCAACTAATGAATTTAGTTGATTAAATTCAGCCTTTGAACAGTAAAGCTGTCAGTAACCAATTACAATTACATAATAAAAAAAATAGAAAGGAAATAGTCTAAAACAGTACAAAAAAATGTAGATGAATACCGAAACTTTAATGAAGTAGGAATGTGTTGGTTCAGTTCAGTCAATATGAGTGTAGAAGTGCCTACAGAATCATCGCCGAAACGAACGATGAAGAAACTTTTCCGTCTTTACGAACGAGCCCTCTGATTACGCAATCCGTCCATAGTGAAATCCAACTCGTTTTTTTTCCCTTCCTGGCGTGAATCCAAAACGACCACAATGCGATGAAACAGTCCGATCTCATCGAGCACAAATGGCATCCTCCAATCACTAATGCAAAGAAACAGTTCAGGCATGTATTTAAAGAAGGAATGACGAGGATGAATAAGATTAGCAGCAGCCAAAATGCGGCTCGCATCTCTCTCACCACGAGCTGGCGCACAAGTGACGTGGCCAAATCATCCATTAACTTCACATAACATTGATAACTTAAATTTACAACATTATTTCTACAAAACAATTGTATAAACATGTTTAACAATTCTACTAATATAACAAAAACAATTTACATTCGTCCTTTTGTGCACTTTGTCCGACTCACGAACATAATCATCCACATCATATTACATTAACAAATTAATATACATAAATATGCGGAAAATAAGAATGATTGTGACTTACCTAATGCAAAGAAACAGTTCAGGCATGTATTTAAAGAAGGAATGACGAGGATGAATAAGATTAGCAGCAGCCAAAATGCGGCTCGCATCTCTCTCACCACGAGCTGGCGCACAAGTGACGTCAGCACCCATCGACGCAGGTCAATTCCATTTTGCAACGAAACCAAATACATTTATAAATGTATAGTTTTTACATGCCTGAACCTAATATGCATTAAGCAAGAAAAAAAATACATTGTGAAAAAAAATAAAAAATCTCAATTATCACAAATAATCCATCAATACATCAACTCAATTATTTGAGTGGGTTACATAAAGCTCTGTCACTCTTGATTAATGTAATGCATCCTTGCTGAAATAAAAAGATGAATTTCTTTCTAACCATAGTGCACGCAGATCAAACGAAGAAGCGAGTTCCCACATTATAACCGTTTGTATTTTATCACCACTCAGGAGGACATGAACTGGTCTATAATGAGTCACCTGTTGGATTAATAACCATGCATGAGAGGACGAAAGCTATGTCAGCGCTGTAATGAAAATGTATAGTGGGTATTGGTTTCTGCTGGGTCGATTCCCGTTGACAGTCGTCTGAGATTACAGGGGGAAATGTGCTAAACTGCAACCAAACTATGTGACAGCCTGAGCTCAGTGAATATACGTGTTGGATCAAACGTCCTGGGCCGAAGCGGAAGTGAATATGTACGTGTTAGGCCGATGTGACAGAGATATATATGAGGCCTGATAAAGGGCTGTGAAATACAGATGTGTCAAGAGAATAAGTAACATTAACCCCACGCATGGTGTAATCTGAGACCAGGATCGATAGATGGAGTACTAAACAGGAAAGTGAATCAATACAAACCACTGCCAGGCCGTTTAGCATCAAACTGCTGCCCCTGCAATATACTGCTGAACGCTCACACTGAGATTACGTCACATCATTAAAACAACGCTAAATATCAGAGCGCTCGCCCAAGCGGTCCACTAATCATCTGGGTTTGGGACGGGTATCCCACACTAAACTAACTGGGATTACGAACTGTGTTACACAGAGTTACCTCACTAGTCTTCTGTACACTATAAAAAAAATGCTGGGTTCAGCCTGTTGGGTCATTTTATTGGGTTGTTTTTAATATTTTTACCGATATGCTGGGTAGTTTTTCTATACCTAAGCTGCCGGGTCATTTTTAATGCTGGGCTATTTTTTCCCTACCGCTGGGTTGAGCCTGTCTCTGCCGAATAACCCAGCTGCTGAGTTACAGTCAGACTTTCTGACTTGGCTTGTATGCATGTTTAGGACAGACAGACAGAGATTTCTTTCTCTTTGCTTTTTTATGTCAACAAGGTACACATTTAATGTTAGTTAGGTAGTTAGGTAAAGTTAGGTAAAAATTCATCTAAAAAAGTAGTCAGAATACATTACCTTAACTGAGTAACTTAAATTTCATTACTACAGTTTTTCTCCATTGCTAAAACACTATAACACAAAACCATAACGCCATTTTTTTAACACATCCATTTTCCTAAACTATAAACACTATTCTCCTGCTTTGAAACATGAGTCAGATTTGGTGAACTGTTACTGCAAAACTCTACACACAAATCCCTACATTTCTCAGCGCTTACACCATGTGGTCATTTAGAAAGCACTAGCATTCAATATTGTTCACTCAAGTCTGCTCAGTTTGAACTCAATTAGCACACAATTACCCAAATGCAGAGCCGATCCTAGACTTCTGGGGGCCCTACGCAAAATTGTGTCGACCGGGAGGGAGGGGGGGGGGGGTATTCTATTCTACTCTGATGTATTCTACAGTACATTAAATTAACGAATAAAACACTTGGAGAGTACCACAAGCAACAGTTATTTTTGTAGTTTTGTTTTGAATTTATCTCATCAGTGTGTAAGACTGTGTTGTAGTGTGTGTGTGTGTGTGTGTGTGTGTGTGTGTGTGTGTGTGTGTGTGTGTGTGTGTGTGTGTGTGTGTGTGTGTGTGTGTGTGTGTGTGTTGTGGGCATGTTTATGTGGTTTATGAGGACACAAATTTGTATAATGACATGGGTATGACATAGGTATTACAAGGAGAAGGTGATTTTATGAGGACATTTTCAGTGTCCCCATAATTTTAAAACGCTTATAAATCATACAGAGTGAGTTTTTTTTGAGGGAAAATAGAAATGCACCGTCTCCTGTGAGGGCTAAGTTTAGGTGTAGGGTAGGTGTAGGGCAATAGCACATACGGTTTGTACAGTATAAAAACCATTACGCCTATGGAAAGTCCCCGTAAACCATAAAAACCAACATGTGTGTGTGTGTGTGTGTGTGTGTGTTGTGTGTGTGTGTGTGTGTGTGTGTGGTGTGTGTTTGTGTGTGTGTGTGTGTGTGTGTGTGTGTGTGTGTGTGTGTGGTGTGTGTGTGTGTGTGTGTGTGTGTGTGTGTGTGTGTGTGTGTGTGTGTGTGTGTGTGTGTGTGTGTGTGTGTGTGTGTGTGTGTGTGTGTGTGTGTGTGTGTGTGTGTGTTTGAGGGTTTGTGTGTCATGTCTGAGAGCAAAGTTTGGTTTTTCAGCAAGATTGAGTTGTTTTGAGTGGAGAGCTTCATTTTGACCTGAATATAGGAAGTTTGAGGAATTGAGTTAGAAATTACGGATTTGTGTTTAGAGTTTCGCAAAAAAAGAGGCATTTTTATCACAAAAACTGTAATCAGTGACAGAGTAAAATTTTTAAGTAATCTACCCAGCACTGCTGCTACCTGGTTAAATACCAAGTTCTGTCATGAAACTCTAGATGGCGCAGGCTGATGGGTCGTTAACGCAAATTGATGATATTCACAGTGTTCACAACTACTTGGCACAAGCTGGGCTGCGTTTCCCAAAAGCATCGTAAGCTTAAGTTGATCGTAAAAACGATCACACGAATCATCTTTAGACTTGCGGACCGTATCCCAAAACCATTGTAACTTAAGTAGTTCTTGAAAATCTTCGTAGATCTACGAGTGCTCTGGAGTAATCGTAAATCCCTGCGTGCATCTTAAGAAGACCGAACTATGAGGTCACCTGCAGGACAGTCGGCAGATTACACCTTTACCTTTACTCAAGTGAAATGTGATTATAATTAAAGCTTTTAATTGTACTTTATTGTACACTTTATTACAATTTTTTATGTTTAAATTAATTTATAAACTAAATTATTAAAAATTATTAAATTTAAATTAAATGACTGAAAAAAACGAATAAAATAAATAATGTAGGAAATATGCTTCAAAAACTGGGAAAAATAGGATACAAATAAATAAATCTGTCAATGACAAAAAACCAGCCATGATATTATATACTATATGGAATGATATTAATCTACAAATATAATATTAATGTAGGCTACTATTGTCAGTCCTCTGTCGTGTGTGTGTCATGTGTTCCGCCTCTTGTGCCCATATTTGGTTTGTTTCCTGTCCTCGTTTCTTGTGATTTAGATGATTAATTCTTGTCCAAATGTCGTCTCTTTAATCTATGATTATCGTGTGTATTTAAGTCCTGTCTGTTCAGTTTGATGGGGTCTGGTTATTCTTGTTACTCCCATGTTCCTGTCTGTGTCTACCTCGCCTTGTCCCTGCCCTGCCTTGCTTGGAGTCATTAAAGACTGTTATTTTGAGTCATCCTCATCTCTGTGTTCCTCGATCCTCCCTCGTGTGTACCGTGACAACTATAGGCCTATATATATATATATATATATATATATATTGCATTATATTATTATTCTATATATAGTAGATTAATATTATACTTATCATATACTTATTATACTTCTATTATATATACTCTAGCACTCTCTTTTCTAATTCTATTTGATCTATCTATATTCTTTTTATTTAACACACATGCGCACGCACGCACCACACACACACACACACACACCACACACACACAACACACACACACACACACACACACCCACACTCACACACACAAAACACACTCAATACACACAATTCACACTCACACAACACACACAACAGCACATCACTCACAAGACACTACACACACACACACACACACAACCCTCTATCAATTGCATATTTATTCTCTAAGAAAACTTAGAAACTCAAGAAAACTTTATTTTTACTATTCTATCTACATCTTTCTTTAAACATTTTTAAAAACAATAAAAAGCACTAGGTTTCTTTTTCTATATTATATCTATACTCGTTTTCTTTAATAAATAAATAAATACATAAAACACTTGCTACGTGTACTGCGTTGGGCTAACCGAGACTTGTCATAGCACTTGCATGTTGTTGCTCTTTGGTTGGATTTGATTACTTCTATTGTCCTCACTTTTAAGTCGTTTTTCGATAAAAGCGTCTGCTAAATGACTAAATGTAAATTATATTTATATTATATTATTTTATAATCTGAGCATGTCTGGACCGCAGCATTAGGTTAACATTTCAATAAACGAGCCAATCTATAAATTGTCATTTCAGCACTTGACCAACGTATAGCGACTCCTAAGTAGCACTTAAAGCAGGGCTGCATGCGATTGTGTTAAGTGCACTTTTGGGAAACGCATGTGAAACAATAACGAACGTTCGTAAAATGACTCGTAGAAAACGCTCTTAAGCGCTAAGATCAATCGTTATCGAGAAACCGGCCCTGATTGGTTCATGTTGCTTAAGCATCCAATGAGCTTACTACTTTATGTTTAAATGGTGGGTTAGTATATTCACTGAGCATTTTGCAGCATGCTTTCAACCCTCCACCCTCCCAGCTCCACCTGTATAGATCTGCTATGGGTTATTTTATATGCTATTTGTGCAGCAGCAGTAGGTCGTAAATACTCACACCACTGTATCACTGAATGCACTGGAAACAGCAAGTTCCTGTACTTGCTTGCAGCACCAGCAGCAATAATCTACAACTACAGCAATAACCAACAGCAGCGGCAGTTCAGCAGCAGCAAAGTAGCAGACCTATTCTGCCAAGAACAATGTGATAGAATTCATGATAGAATTCTAAGCTACTTCACCACAGTGAAAACTCTAGAGATTCAAATTAGTATGAGAGTGCAAGTTCTGCCGTTGATCTACTGACAATGTGCAAATTAAAGAACACAGACACAGCTGGATCATTTCCATAGTTACCAAAGCAATCTACCAAGGGCAGTGCAAATTAGCGCAGAGACAATGATAACCAGGTGTGTGTCATCTACTAACACTGGGGCAAAATGGGTTAAGACATGCTTTTTGGGGTGTTAAATATTACTAAATTGACTACCATAAACCTTAGTGAATCACATTGCATGATTCATTTAAATACTCTCCTCCCAGAAAACTTGTGTGAAACTCCTACAAATGCTTATGGAAGAAATTCAGCTGCAAAAATGACTGTCTGCGCCTTTTAACTGCTAATGTTTGGCTGTATGTCTTTAGTAAACCCTTACAGTAGTTTGTTCACAGTAAAAGAGGGTTTGTGTTGGCACAAGCTGTTAGTAAATCAGGCCTTTTATAGTTTAACATCACATTATATGCAATTTTACTGTATATTACAGTAAAGAAAATATTTTTCATATAAGATTGATCAATTTCCCTGTTGGTTCCCAATGGTGTTCCATGTTCCAAGTTGGTTATACATCATATACGATAATATTTTAAATAAATAATTTAGTTTTTTTTTTCAGTAATGCATTTAGATCTGTTTATTAGATCTATTTTATTCTCGTGAGTATATGGTGTTTTATCTTTGTGTGTGTGTGTGTGTGTGTGTGTGTGTGTGTGTGTGTGTGTGTGTGTGTGTGTGTGTGTGTGTGTGTGTGTGTGTGTGTGTGTGTGTGTGCACGCGACCCATCGTCTATTACATTATTAACATTCTATCACTTAATTAAATATAAACGTTTTTGACCAGAGAATTTCTCAATACAATTTGAGGTATAATTCATGTCAGGAGCGCAAATAGTGCTGAATCAGTTATGTAAGAAGTCTCTAAGGTCTGTTCAAATGCCTGACTCTAAGTATATGAATAATAATTCAGAAATCATTCTGTGAGATTTGAGTAGGAGAACAGGTCAGCCGTTGCTCAACCTCCGGGGATAGTGAACAGTCTGCACTCCAACACTTCTGAGAAGAATAGTGTTTATCACAGACAGACGTGTGCACGTGTGTGTGAAACAGTCACATGTCCGGTATAAGTCAACACACACACATCATTTTCAAGTGTGTGTGTGTGTGTGTGAACATGCAGAGAAAGACAGACTTCAGTGAGAACAGCACACAATGATTCTCCCTGTTCACACATACAGTATCAACCCAGAGACTCTCAAGCTTGCATGGGTGCCACCCAGACAGGCGATGATAAAGTGTACAGAAATAACCAATCACACACACATCTAGACATCCAACAAAACTTTAGTTTCATACCCATCATATAATATGCATAACTTCACAAGCAACTTAAGAAAATATTTCATAGCTTTAAACCAGTGTTCTCGACCTTTTTGACTCCAAGTTATTTGTGATTTACTGGATAAGGATTAAGTGTGCATAAAGTATAATATGTTTGTTCACAATATTGTAGAGAACATAAAATGCACATGGTATTTTAAGGTCTAGAAATCACACTTTATGCTTCCTCATATTTTCAGGTTTTCAAAGACAGTGGGAAAACAAAACAAAACAGTTGAACTTAAGAAATATCTTGATTGTTTAAGCTTATTTTAATGCTTGTTTTGTCTTGTTTGTAATCATTTAAGTCATGTTAAGGCCCCCTGGTTGAGAACCACTGTTTTAAATTATTTCAATAATTTTTATCAGTTTATAAATTTTGGCTGCACAATTTACAGTTGTATATAAATTGAGTTTCAATTATAACAATGTCATAACAGCAGTGCATTTAGATCCTTTCCCAAAAAGAAGGCTTTAGGATTTATTTAAATAATTTATAGAAAAATTATTATTCCATATTTGTCAACAATATTTGTTCAATTTTTTTTTAAATGTTTACAAAAACGCTCAAGAGCAGAGTAATAAAAAGAGAAAGTAATGAATTTAGGAAAACTACCTTCTATTGTTTAAGTGTGTACAGGATAATATGGCAAAAAAGTTATTCCAATCTAAATCAAAATGAATCATTTTTAAATAGAATATCCAGTAAAATACTGGATGTTTTTCATAATTGTGCAGTCCTAACAGACAGTGTTGCTCATGAAATTCTCATGAATACTCTATGTTGGGCACTACAACTAAAGACTGATTAAAATCAGGACAGATATGTGGGTGAGGAAGTGTACCAAGGCTATAAAGTCATAATTCATGAGTTCATCAAGGGCCATGATGTATATGTTTACTCACCAGCAATGGAAAAGTGCACACAGAGAAAAGAAGACAGAAGCACATGTAAAACTAGATTTAAAGCGTGATACACAAACAGAATGACAGGCACAGGACACTGAATAAAGACCTGTTCACACCAAGAACCATAACTCTAGCAATAACTATATAAGTGCCCACACCAATGGACGTTCTATGCAGCTTTAAATGCTTGAGCTTTTCAAAGTCAGGTGGATTCTCACTGGCAGTAATTGTATCATTCAACAGCTGGGGGGAAAAATCATTCTGACAGTGATTACAACGATATCGTTCCTTGTTATCATTATAGTTGTCATGTGGACGTCTCTATTCTCTTACAATTAGAACAATTAATAAAACTGCGTACTTGTAGTTATCATTACAATTATTTCCCTTAGTGTGAACAGGACTTAAATCTGTACTGGCAAAACAAAGCCACTTTGATATCTGCATTAAAACGGTGAGGTTTAAGAGGCAGTTGATGTAGGGTGACCATATGTGGCTTTCTAAACTGCCTAAAATGTCCGGGCTTTGGCTTTGTTTTTCTGTTGTTTTCATACTTACTGAGGATAATGACTGAAAAGTAGTTTGACCAACAGTGTGCAGTAAGGCTATCACGATTCCTTGATTCAATTCGAGTACTCGATAAAAAATCGTGTTGAGTAACCGGCAAAATACCGGAAGTGGTGCATTCCTTGAACGAGAATCTATTAAACACATTATTAGACCGTTTTCCAAGGCTGCATGATATTAAAGGGATAGTTCACCCAAGAATGAAGATTTGATGTTTATCTGCTTACCCCCGGGGCATCCAAGATGTAGGTGACATTGTTTCTTCAGTAGAACACATACTGAACATACATTGAGGTCTTAAGACACGAAACGATCGGTCCGTGCAAGAAACTTAACAGTATTTATGTAATTTTTTACCTCAGATCCACCGCAATGCCCAGTTGTCCTGAGCGCGTTCACAATATGCCTCTACTATGCCAAAGCACGTTGACACATCATGCGCCGGATGTTGTGAACGCGCTCAGGACAGTTAATTAATTTTTTTTTTACATTTATATAGCACTTTTCTGGGTACTCAAAGCGCTTTACATAGAAGGGGGGAATCTCCTCAACCACCACCAATGTGCAGCATCCACCTGAATGATGCGACGGCAGCCATATTGCACCAGAACGCCACCACCCACCACCTCAGCGGAGAGTGAACCCCCCGAGTGATGAAGCCAATCGGTATATGGGAGATTATGAGCCATGAGGTCACAGCCAATGGGCGAATTTGGCCAGGATGCCGGGGTACACCCCTACTCTTTTTCAAAGGACATCCTGGGATTTTTAATGACCACAGAGAGTCAGGACCTCAGTTTAATGTCTCATCCGAAGGACGGTGCTTTTTACAGTATAGTGTCCCCGTCACTATACTGGGGCGTTAGGACCCACACAGACTGCAGGGTGAGCACCCCCTGCTGGACTCACTAACACCTTTTCCAGCAGCAACCTAGTTTTCCCAGGAGGTCTCCCATCCAGGTACTGACCAGCTCAACCCTTTTAGCTTCAGTGGGTAACCAGTCTTGGGCTGCAGGGTGATATGGCTGCTGGCATATTTGGACATAGCGGTGCATCAGAGGTAAAAAATGATATAAATACTGTTCAGTTTCACGCACAGTCCGATTGTTTCGTGTCTTAAGACCTCAATGTATCGTCACGAGCTGCAGGGTTTAATTTGGTTTTGTCCGTGTATGTTTTGTTGTCTCTCAAAGCCGTGGGTCCCATTGACTGCCGTTATATGACTGACAGACTGCAACGGTTTGAGTTAAAAACCTTCATTTGTGTTCTACTGAAGAAATAAAATCAGCGACATCTTGGATGCCCCGGGGTTAAGCAGATTACCCAGATACTTTTTGGGTGAAGTATCCCTTAAAACCCATTTAAAAATCATAATAAAACATAATGTTAATGCAAACGCTATGATTCAATAAAATAAATATATGCAATGCAGGTTTAATATATGTGCTTTAATTATTCACACGCCTGTAGGTTACATGAGGTTACATCCGTGTCAGAGTAGTTCCGTTCTCGTAAATGCTGCTCAAGATGAACTGTTATCATTTACACACGTTGGAACGTCTCAAACTCCATCTCTGCATATTGCTGTGTTTGGGTTTATTATAACGTTCATCTGGGAACGTAATGTGCGCCATTTCATCAGATTTGTAAGGTAAATAATTTATTAACCTACGCAAACATAGGAGAATACATCAGTATCTTTCCCATTATGCAAACTGTTCATCGCGACCTCAAACTAAAAGCTCAAACCTTCACTCTGAGTTTACACGTTTTGATATCCACATCAAGAAATTCCAGTAGCTGTAGCATTTCTGTCGCAAAGAAATGACCAAATATTAACGATAAAGTGGACATCTGAATTAAATGTTATTGAGTCAATATAAAACAAAGATTAGATTGCGCTGTAAAGTGTAAAAGCAACAGTTTTGTTCAATAAAACCATATGATTACTTGCTTTGGATACTTTATTGCTTTGAAAACTAATTATTGCCTCGTTGCTATGTATTTTAAGGTTTTTTAAAGGCTATTGTTCACTTAGGTCTATTTTATTACTACAATTTTTTTTATTATAATATAATTACTCGATTAATCGTCAGAATAATCGACAGATTACTCTATTACAAAAAAACTGTTAAAGGCAGGATCTACAGAGAACTGTTAAAGCAATGAATGTACTTGCACATGTAATGAATGAAGACTGTAAAGAAACCAGTAAGAGAACAAATCCAAAACCAGGACATTTAATTTTAGAAATCTGGACACATGTGGGGAAAAAGAAGATGGTCACCCTGTTTAATAGGCTTTATTCTTTATAAATCATTTAAATTAATTTCCAGCTATTTATTATAGTAGAATGAATAATAGGGGCATGGGATTGTTAATACATATATAGGACAATGCCAGTGAGTTTACCAAAGCTCTCAAATGAATGTAAGATAACATAAAATTGAGTTTATAATGTCCTCATGATGTAATGTACAGCATAATGATAATCTGAATGGTTTTAGGTCAGGTTTCATTGGTATTACATGGTGGGTAAATGCATTATGAACCATATGACTAAAATGAATGAGAGTCTTAAAAAGATAAGGTATCTTACCTCTCTTTGCACTCCAATCACATAAAACGTTTTCCCTTCAAACTTAAATTTGCTGACATCTGCCCTGCAAGAGTGAGGGATACAAATGAAATTTGTGAGGCGTTCAATGTAAAAGGTTCATGTCAACAGACACTATCGCTATGAGAGGGAAACTCTTCAAAAGCATTCATCTGCTTGTTGACTGTGAGCTGGTGTTAACAGCCATACAAAACCTCATATGTTATAGATCAGGAGCACCCACAGACCGCTCACCCGCTGATCCGCTGATCGACTGGCCTTACATAATGTCTGTGAGTCACGGCGCACAGGCTTTCAACTGTTTGTCGGGAAACAGTTTTATTTACAAGCTCTCAAGCTGACTTTGGGGAAGAAGAGATCCTAGATGCAACTTAATTTTTATGGTTATTGCATCATATCTTTAAAAAATATTCAAGAATTTTACTGGAAATACTTAATGGCAAGACAACCTAGATAACATTTTCATTCCACAAAAATAGTAAATTCACACCACAGGCAACAGTAACAACACAGAGGAACAATATACAATATATTGTTGGAATCACTATCAAAACCATTTTTTTTCAGCTGATGAACAAATAAAAACACTGACAGCCAATCAGAATCGACCTGAATTTAAAAGAGCTCTAGCATTTAAAACAGCAGATGACAAAACTGCACAATGCACTTATTACAAATATCATCCATTGGTGTGGACACTAACATGGCTATAGTTATTTTTATAGTTCTTGGTGTGAATGGGCCTTTACTCACTCCTACACCAAAAAATGGCAACTATCAGAATAACTATACACCACTGGAGAGATAATTTCTATGTATTATTATTTTTGCTTATAATGCTCAAGCTCCTTAAAGTTGGGTGGATTCTGATTGCCTGTAGATGTTTTTATCATTCATCAGCTGGAAATAATCATTCTGAAAGTGTTGTTTTCTGTGCTGTTATTGTTATTATTACTCACAAAATTCATTATAGTTATCATCCATGGTGACATTAAAGGCAGGGTAAGCAATTTTTCAAAAACGTTTTAGAAAACTGAGTCGGGGCCAGGTACCAAAATAAACTTGTAGCCAATCAGCAATAAGGGGCGTGTCTACTCATGATATGGAGGAGAGAGCCGTTCAGTGAACAGCCGAGCCGAGTGACAGAAGGATAGAGATGGCGGATAAAAAACAAAAGAGGAAAACGTCTGTGGAACAATAAGGCAAGAAGTCGGACACGTGTAAATATCGGATCGGATCAGCTTTCCAGCGCTGGAGAGAACTCAAAGAGCAGAAGGACTGCGATCGGACGCCGAGGTTGCTTTGTTTTTTCTCGATAGATGAGTAACACCGTGTCTACACGAGACGTGCCGCGCGCGCCGCAACAGCTAAAGCCTGCCTACACTGGACGCATGTATTTCAGGCGAGAATGTAATCGTTTAAAACTCAAATCTGTTGTTTATTTATAAAAACAGCGCCTATTTGAAAATGTGCTTCATCGATTTCGAAGACGTGACCTCGACGCTATCACCGGGTGCTCAATGCTCATGTATCCCGAAGAGAGGAGCATAACATCGACTAGTCCTTCTAACATTTACCGCTGGCTCTGATGTCTCTGTAGTGGTTAAACATAAGATATAATTCGTTTTGGTTAAATCTAACAGGTAATCTTTGGTCTTTATTCTACTTTTCTATTGATATGTTTAAATGAAAATGAAAAGAGGCAGTGGTGTTTGATATATTTGGTCTGTAAATACAGTGAGGAAGATTGCAGTAGCCGAGGCGAGATGACTGATGATATCAAGTACGCTGCTGTTTGCAGAATTACCGGACTTGCGTTGTTCCGTCCGCAGGAGCTCACACTCCCGAGTCTAACTTGTGAAGTCCGAACTACCGAGGATGCAAGTCGAGGATGCAATGCAAGGATTGGCTTCCAGAAATTGCTTACCCTGCCTTTAAGGACTTTAAGGAAAAGTTTGCCAAAAAAAATTATTCTGTCATTAATTACTCATGTCGTTCCAAACCCGTAAGACATTGGACACCAGACTCAGTCATGGATGGCCGGTGTCCTGCAGAGTTTTGCTCCAAGCCTAATTAAACACACCGGAAGCAGCTAATCAAGGTCTTACTAGGTATACTTTAAACTTCCAGTCAGGTGTGTTTAGGCAAGTTGGAGCTAAACTCTGCAAGACATCAGCCCTCCAGGATCAAGTTTGGTGACACCTGACTTAAGACCTTTGTTCATCTTCACAAAACAAATATATTTTTGATGAAATCCGCAAGCTTTCTGACCTGTATGTGATAGCAGATAATGAATTTCAAGGTAGAAAGGTAGTAAGGACATCATTAAAATAGTCCATGTGACATCGGTGTTTCAACCGTGATAAAAATGAAGTGGCTAGAATACTTTTGTGCTCAAAGAAAACAAAAATAATTTCTTTATTCAACAATTTGTTCTCTTCAACTTCATTAATTTGGGAGATTTTCATTTTTGTTTTTGTTTGAAGTTTAGGATTCGTAGTTCTATAAAATTTTGTGAAGGGGTGAAAAAGGATTGAACTGGACTGTTTAACAGATGTCCTTACTATGTGTCTGGGTCTGGGAACATTTCAGTTGTGTTGCTGTCTATGCAGGGTCAGGAAGCTCTTGGATTTCATCAAAAATATATTAATTTGTGTTCTGAAGATGAACAGAAAAAAATGGACTGCAAAGTGGTGAGGTCACTTTCACTGTTGTTCACCAAACTGCTGCATACAAAATCCAGTTATTTCAATAGGAATCCACAAAACCATCAAAATTTTGTGCCGTTGAAAGTATTTCCCTATGGTGATTTCACAGCATTTCAAGGATTTTACGGATTCGTTGCATTGACCATTCGTTGATTGGTTTAAAAGTGACTTTTGTTTGAGCTGTGCTACACTATTGACAACAGACAGTCAGCTTTATTTGTCTTTTTTCTTTGAGTAAGGTAAGGTAGTGATGGCAAGTGAATTTGAGAAAAAGTGAAGATATTTAAAAGTGATAAGATGGTTACCATTTTAAAAGGTGGATCCGCTTATTTCCCTGGAAAACCACAAACCCTCTTGCAGTGAATCCCAGGAAGGCTGTGGATCCGGTGAAATCCTGAAATGAATTAGATTAAGCTTCAGATTCATGATGTTTCAGCTACAACCAAAGTAGTTTTGCATTCCAATGCACTGCTTTTTATTATATATTTTTTTCATGTAAATTTGCTAGATGGACAACTTTGATCATTGTGTAGCTTCTTACTTTTGTTCAGTAAATGAAGTTCAACTACTTTGACAGATATGCTTTGGTCGAGTCAGTACCTTGCAGGGATGTGGGTCGACTCCATATGTGTCCAGTGTGTGAGCCCTCTGAAGAAGATTCAACTCAGCGAGGGCAGGATACTGTTCCCTACAGAAACAAACAACACAATCTTACAACTAGGCCACACCAAATCTTTCAAACTATATACTCTAAATGATTAAGGTTACACATACAATACTGTTATAAATAATACAAATCATAATAATATTCAGCAAAGATGTGTTAAACTGATCAAAAGTGACAGTTAAAACTTACATTGTTAGAACAAAATATTAAGCACAACTGTTTTCAACATTGATTATAATCAGAAATGTTTCTTGAACAACAAATCAGCATATTAAAATGATTTGATGATTTCTGAAGGATCATGTGACACTGAAGCCTAGAGTAATGATGCTGGAAATTCAGCGTTGACCTTTTTACTGTATTTTTGATCAAATAAATGCAGCCTCGGTGAGTATAAGATAACTCTTTCAAAAACATAAATAAATGGTACCAATCCCAAACTTTTGAATGGTAATGTACAATTAAATTCCAACCCAGGCTCAATGGAAATACGTGCCTCTAAACACATTTCTGGAACACCGTTATTACAGAATCAAAGTGAAACGTCCAGTGAGTGAAACTAAAACACGGGTTCAATATGTGACCCTGGCATTTTTTGGTTATGTTGATATAGGCACGTATTGCTGTGTTCTTATTACGTTGCTTCAGGTACGCATTGCGGTGGTTCATAATTCAAATTAAACCCAAGCCTTAACAAATGCAAAACTGGTATGAAAAAAGATTTGTTGATGCAACCGAGCGATTTGAACTTCCTTATGTGCAGGTTTGAACTGTGGAATATTGCTCAAGTAACTGTGTGAAAATTATAGGCTTTATTAACCAAAACTGTGGACCTGCAATTCATAGGCTACCTTGTGTGAAAAATAACTAAATTTGTCAGAGTTTCACTGTCTCTAGTGTTTATTTCAACTGGAAACTGCAGCGATTTGTATGTATAGGTAAAAAAAAAATTAGTTTTGCAGAAATGTATTTAGAGGCAGGTATTTCCAATGAGCCTATGTTGTTAAATGCAGCTCTCCAGTGGACTTGTGTTTTTCTCTCACCTCAGCTCATTCTGGTGGATCTCAATGATCTTGCGCTCTAGTTTGAGGGACTGTTTGGGGAAGAGCTTGAAGTCACTGATGTAGTCTGCAGGATGTTCCTCAGGATCGTAGTCCCCAAGCTCAGCTAAACCAAGACAAACAAATACTCATCAATGGCCAGATGAAAAGCTGAAGAGCCCATATAGTTTAAAAGCTTCCAGAAGAAAATGTCTCAGGAACACGTGTTACTGCCGCTGACAGAGTCTGATGTCAAATAGTGCTCAAGCTTTGATTACATCAGAAAATGTAATGAAAAGTGTGATTGATTGTAAAAGTCATCTGAAGATGAGAGTGTATTCTCACCCTGTACTATACAGGCTCCAAGATACGCAGCATCAGCGAAGGGACACAACAGCCTACCGTGATACACGTCTCTCTTCAGCTGCAGGTACAGAAGATACCTGACAATAGAAACAACAGTAGAGGAGACATTTCCAAAGAGTGGTAGTGTTATTTTGACATGAAACATTCACCATGGATTCTCTTTCTTTGGCTACATTCACAGTACAAGCCAAAATGTCAAATACAAAATATATATATAATATAATATTTTGTTAAATCCAATCTCATATTTCAGGTTCAGGCTGTTCACATGACCCTTTAAATATGGCTCACATCAGAGACTCTGAATAAGATCTGAATAAGCTAAATATGAATAAGACACCATATCTATCCCAACGTGAAATAATATAATTTTATCTTCAACAAATCTCATAATACATTTTAAAATAATATCACATTTCGATTATTCCTCATTTAAAAGTAAGCATTATTATTTTAACTTTTCACACACAAATACAGTATATATAGAGAATTCAGTAAGAACAAACGTATCAGAAACAATATATTGACTTTAAATGTCACACTGAATATCACACACCAGTTAGAATTATAACTGTTTACAGCTCTTTATATACAGTTCTGATTATAGTTCTTACAAAATATTATTAAAACATAATTTAAAATGTACTTTAAAGGAAAACTTTTAATTTGACAAAGTTAACTTTTTAAAAGTGTACTTAAATGTGCTAAGAAACATGAAAGTGTCTCTATTTAAGTACAGCTGCAGTAAGTGGCATTATATTTAATTTATATTATGCAAAAGTACAGTTAAAACATGTTTTAAAGTACATTTGAAGTCCTCTACTAGTGCACATTCAATATTCATGTTCACCCCAAACTGCCACTGAAATATGAGGAACGTTCAAAACAAGAGTTTACTGAACAGGATGCTTTGTCTCAAAGGTTGAGAGCTTTAATGAGTTTCTAGTATCGCAATTGGCCCGTATTTAATAAAAAGGTAGATACCCTTCTGTTCTGGCAGGATCTCCAGAGCAGTAGATGATCATGCAGATACTGGCAAACCAGACCCTGCTTCAGTGCACTAACATTGCTAGGACCTGAGCACTCAGAAGTACTGTTGCCTTTCAGAAATGTTACTTGTGTAAGGACTAAAATAAATGCAGACACAACATGATACACCTCACAGAGGTAAGTCTGAACTGACAATGACATTTCAGACAGAATACACAAATGTATTTCAAGTACAGAAAAAGTGCATTCGGTTGTGTTCTAGGTATACGGAGGAGCTCAATAGTATTTTTTTTTAATTATGGCCATGTTTGAAATTTTGCAATGAAGCAAGTTTGATGAAAAATTATAAAAAATTATTGGAATAATGTGCACTCACAAATCGGTCCCAAATTAGATTAATTAAATAATTTGATTTCATGTTGACTTAGGGGGTTTGCACAACAGGATAGCAATGCATTGGCCAAACCCTTTTTGTGCACTTGCGCATTTTCTCCATTCTCGCTCTTTCTAACCCACTGCACTCAAATCTATTCTTTATATTAAATATTAAAAGAGAAAGAGCAGTAGGGAAGGACTATAGTTGTTTTCTATGTCAAACTGAGCTTTAACAGTAAAAACTCTGGTGCAGAGCAGAAAATAGCTTGAACGTTCACATTAATGCATCTCTTGTCCATCTCAATCCCTTCCTTCCTGTTTCACATGATGTTCCCATTTAACTCAATAACCTGGGCTCCTGATACACTCTCACACACATACGCCTTTGCACTCTTTCAAGCTTCTGTCCGGCCACAGGAACATCCTGGTTTTCCAGCGCGCAGAGAAAGCGTGGAAGATCCAGAAAGACAAATACATTTATCTTCACAGTTCAGATGGTGCACTTGGACTGAGCATCATGTTGTGAGAGCAGCACGAATGAGTTAGTCACACTAGCAATCTGTGGGTGTGTGTTTGTGTATCTATGCAGATGTCTGTGCTTGTATGTGTGTGTTTGAGATGGAATCAAAGCTCGTTTTTGGGCCATTGCTCTCTGAAAATGTTAGAGGAATATGTGACACACTTTGACACTGACAGTCTATTCAGAATATTTTTGCTTCCTTTTGAGAAAAAAAAATCATATTAACATAAAACTGAGTAAACATGTTTCATATTAATTTTTTGGAAAAATAAGGATGTCCAAAATGATGAAAAGAAAATATTTAAAAATCTAATTAAAAATAGAAAAGTCCATGATTAATTAAAAAGGTGTACAATTTTTGTAATCATGTTGGAATGGTGGTATTTTTAAGTATTATCCAACAATATTATGAATTAAAAACGAACCTTGTCATTGTCAAATTAACTGATATTTTTTGTGGTTTACAGTTTGACCTCTATGTAGTATATTTATAGTTTAATGATTTTAAAACCTCAATAATACATACAGTATATAATGTACAGTTGTGTACAATATGTACAGTATACATAACTATAATAATGTTTTTTGTGTGTTTTTTTTTTTTTTTGCTTTTATTATAGAAAGTGGGGAGGACAGGATCCAGAAGGACCACACAGCTATTGGCTCTACTATAATATTTTTTAAAGAATTAAAAATAATGATTCCAAAAATGTGAAACCTAAAATAAGTAGTTTTTTTTCCATAGTTATCTTCATTACAAAATGGTCATCTAGATATTTTCCCCACAAAATATTAAATAGATATCTCTCATATGTTGCACTGGAAATTTCGAATCATTCTAATGAATCGGTTCATCCCAAATGCTGCTCTTTCTCTGTCTCTCATTTACATTTATGCATTTAGCAGACGCTTTTATCCAAAGCGACTTACAGTGCATTCAGGCTATACATATTTTTGTCAGTATGTGTGTTCCCTGGGAATCGAACCCACGACCTTTGCGCTGCTAACGCAATGCTCTACCACTGAGCCACAGGTACACAATTTCTATTAAATATTGTACTCTCATGTAGAACTGGAAATAAATAGTTTCATCCTAAAACACTGTGCTCTCTCTCATATGTAACACTGGAAAGATTGATTCATTGTGATGAATCGTATGATTTATTCTAATAAATAGTTTCATACTAAATGCTGCTGTTTCTCATGTCATTTTGAAAAGTTTGATGCATTGTAATAAATCAATTCATCCTAAACAGACCTTCTCATATGAAGATATATGCCAGCGTGTTCACTTGCATTTTTTACAAATGGAAACAACTTATGATACGCTATCATTTTTGTTCATAAAGGTAATAGTAATACATAATTCGGAACTGTAAAGGGTCTACTATTATTTGTGTGCACTCACAATATCAACAAAACATTGTGCTTTTATAAAATACAGAAAACAAACAGGATACGCTTTCTGCCGTCTCAGTCTTGAACAGGAGTGCTTCACAAAAATTAACCAAAACTCAACGAATACCTGCCTCACAGACATGATACATATATCTATAGAAAGCTTTAAATTACTACTTAACGAAATACAACAAATCAAAACAAAACTCTTTCATTATAATCATAATCTGTAAAGATGCACATCTCTCTAAAGGCGCGTTTAATGAGATGGTGAGTCAGGATCGTCAACTTCATCCTTGCGACACAGACTCAGAAAACACTAGTTTAATAATAATAAAAACATCTCCTTACTATTTCCCTCTGACACATTCATGGTAATAATTACTTTTGCTGGGGCTTTGCGGCAAGCTATAGTTTGTGCACTTGCACACGGAACTCTTCCAACAAGAAAAAAAGCGTAGAAAAGGGCTGAAATGCAGGGCTCTAATCCCTAACTGGGATTGTTCATTCAAAAACCCACATTGGTATATATACAGAATAATGATCCACCTATTTCACAAAGATCCACCCACCTTCAGGCCTTGTCACTGAATAGAGTGAGACGAATACAATGAGATTTTGGAAAATGTGCTTAATTATTCTGAAAATAATGGCATAATGTAAAAAAGGTACAAAAAAGTTTATCTTTTATTTTGCACAATATACATATATATAATAATGTACATTTCATTTCGTTCTTCTGGTTTTTGGAGTGAAGTATGACCCGCCCATGTTCTTGACAGGTTTCATGAGATTCACTATAATGAGATCACCGCTTATTTTGACATGAAAACAGCCGTAGATCCGCCGTTCTGGCTTCAGCTGCAAAGTAAACATGCTCTTTCCAAATGAAACTGGAACAATCTGCCCAGGAGGCGTTTTTAAAATGCAAATCTCTTCCAGAGGATCCTGTCTCGTATTCGTGACTTGAAAGATTCAGAGATGTTTATGCTGTGACTGGCTCGGGTTGTTTTAATGTTATTCTAATACCATTTGAACATTAGATCACAGTCCTGTTACCTTGTCAGCTCTTCCTTGATCTTGATTGGCTCCTGAGGGTAGAACTTCACCCTGAAGCACATAGTGTACGGCTGCTGACCTGAAAACAATCAGACGAGGGCAGAGAGAGACTCACTTGAGGGTAAGCCAGTAAATGTGAGAGAGATTATGCAGAGAACTGTAACTGAGGGCATGAGGGGAGTTAAATTATTATATTAATCCAGGAGATGAGGGAAATCCCTCTGGTGAAGAATGAAATTAAGTCTTCAAAGATAAACGTAATGAGTCTGAGAAGTTTAGAGCTCGATGGGAAAGATTGATTTCATTGACGTCACCATGTCACTTCAGAGAGTGTCTGCTTAGAAAAGTCATTTCACAGCTTTCTCTGTCACTTTTCTGATTGTGAGTGACGTTTAACCTGTGTAAGTTTGTGACGTTAGCAATATTTCTGTGAAATTTCATAGGCAATACATACATTGACTATTGTAAAAAGCCTTGAATGAAGCACAACTCACACATAAGTCACTTATAAACAAAGCAGCTTTATGTTGCTCAAACAGAGCTGTACATATATGTCACACTAATACCCATAACACCCTATTTTAGATAAAAATAGGAATGAAATACTAATAATTCAATAATTCTAATAATAATTAACACATCGTTATGGATATAACACAATTATATGCATAGATGATTTAATTATTTAATAGTGCGCTTTCCATTGACATAATATATCACAAATCAAAATAAAATAAACTGTAATTTCATGTAGGGTACTCTTGGGGGCTCTCTGGTGGCCACGGGGGCCCTAAGCAGCCGCTTAGTTCGCTTATGCCTTCGGCCGGCTCTGAATATAATGTCCTTTGTCAGTCACATGGCCATTTAAGTGATGAACTGCACTAATTGTGGTTGTTTTCAAAGATGGTAACATGTTTTATTCTTGTAGAATGTTCTACAAACTTTCAACCTCTGTAGCACCAGTGCTATGTCCAAAAAGATCTAACATACAGCCCTGTTAGGGCTTCTATAGTGATTCTGTCAAAAGCAGTGATTGTTTTCTCTCTTTTTTTGTGTTGTTTGATAACCATTAAGGACATTTGGAGTAACAGATATATTAGTCTGCTGTCACTTTACGATCTAATGCATGATCCAATATACTGATGAACACCTGAAATTCTTCCAACTTTTAGTGTTGTTTAGTTTGCTTAAGACATAACCAAGTATGTTTATGAGAATACTCAACAAAACAGATTAAAACAGAATTTTGACTTAATTGTGCGTGTATTTGTACATTCAAGTGCAATAAGAAGTGAAAGAGAAATCCATTCAGTACATGTACACTGTCTGAGAGGCAGCTTTCTGTGTGTGTGCCTTCTTCATTATGCTTTTCCAATTTTTGTCTGCTCTTCTCCTCCCAGATGCTGACATTTAAAAAATAAAATTTGACACATGCAGCAAGTGCATGGAAACTTTCATCTCGCCGGGTATATTAGTATGTTACAATTCAAATGTGCGCATCTAAAGTTGCGCTTCCTACCCCACAGGATTTTAGTTTTGATTTGATCTATTCACAAATTGTCCCTGCCATTTTTATCTTGCTTTTATTTGTTGACAAAAATGTAAATATTGTCATTACAATTTTTTGTTTTATTTAGCTTAGTTATCATTATTTGTCACATAAATTAACACTGTTGAAATGACTGAATTTTGCCTGCAAAAATGGTGGAGCTGGGGAAGGGTTTCTGATGCGTCATGTAGAGTTTCATGACAGAGCTTTGTATTTTTGTTTCTAGATATGACTTTCTCCTTTACCGTAAGACTATGTTATTAGCTGTGGTGTAGTGGTGAGATCATGATCTCCTGAAATTTTTAGCTGTGGTGTAATAGTTCCCATTGCATATTCCCAACCATATCTGTGAGCTTCATGGAGGAAAATCCCAAAACTTACAGGGGTCATATGATGCGATTTCAAGTTTTTCTTTCTCTTTGGAGTGTTACAAGCTGTTCATGCATCGATAAGATCCCTGAAATTGCAAAGACTAAAGTCTCAAAACCAAAGAGATATTCTTTATAAAAGTTAAGACTCGACCACGCCCCCCTAAAACGGCTCGTTTAAACACGCCCCCACATGTCTACATCACTGTGTGGGAAGATTTGCAAAACACAGCCCAAATGTATACGCAAAGAAAAAGGCGGAACTATTTCTCTCGCTGTAGTATTGTTGCTGAACAATAATGGCGCCATTTCATTGTGTTTCGTTGTGAAAGTGAACGTACTTTGTTTGGGCTTCCAAAAGAGGAGACAACTAGAAATCAGTGGTTAAGTTGTATTTACAACACTGCTCCAGAACAGTTCAACCCAAATATTCGAGTGTGTGCAGCACATTTTACAGAGGACTATTTCCTGAACCTGGCAGGAGAGTAGCCTACAATGCTGGCTTGCACAAAGGATGTTTCTATAAAGTTTCAATTCCAATTCAATTCCAACTTTGCAAGGACAGTCTGGCGCTTCTAAATCACAGCCTGTAAGTATCTTTTCATATTTAAAGAATTTGCCACTGACTATTCAAACGCGAGTTTTGAGCAGTGTAGAGTAGCGCTTGTTGTTTGTCGCTTCTCCGATCACAAATGCAGACATGGTAATGTTTACGCGGCGCGTAAAAAGACAGTAAGTCATTATAATCAGTAATTATGTCCCCACTGGATGCAACAAATGCCTCGTTTATAATGGGTTTTATTGTTTTTGTGTCGTCGTGCCAGGACACGGCATCACAATACGGTGAGGGGCGTATCATTTCCATCTCACGCTTGAGGTATTCGGCCAATCACAATGCACTGGATAGCTGGCCAATCAGAGCAAGCCTCGCTTCTCAGAAAGATGAGCTTTGTAAAAATCGGGGCGTTTCAGAAAGGCAGAGCGTAGAGGAGCAACAATAATGTACAGTATGTGGAAAATAATGTTTTTTTAACCTTAAACTGCATAAACACATTGCATTACAACAAATGCACAAAATTATGTTCTTTTTAGCAACGTCATATGACCCCTTTAAAGTATGAAATGTTTGAATTTGTGCTATAGTGCAAATGAAAAGAGTGACACTATGTTCACAACGTCTACTGATACAGCAGAACCTGCCACACTGAGGGCAAAACCAAATAAATAACTTACATTTCATCTGTTTCATGACTGGTTTGCTCGGATCCAACCAATGCTGTAAAACAACGACAAGAGACAGAAATGATTGACTGCTGTGCACTGACAGCTAAAGATGGTGACAAATCAATGTTTTTATGGTAAACACTTTGGACAATCATTCTGCTCGGGAAATGATCGTAAAACAACATTCCCACTCAATTTTTTCTATAACGGACATTAATATTACAACATAAATGACTGTAAATAATTCACTGCAGTGCTGCTGAGAGGTTTTCTGCTCGACTGAAGAAACATTATCATACATACAGTAGGGTAAAACCCCTTGGTCGGTTGTCATGGTAACTTTGTTCTGAATTTAAAGCCAGTATGATACTTATGGATGAAATATCTACCCTGGTGACAGTGTAGAAACAAGTATGTTTAAGATTTGTGAGATTTTGTGCTGTAGTTTGGATTCTATTTCAAATAAATTCTGTACTTAAATCACAGTTTCTACAAGCAGAACAGCTGTGTTCAACATTGATCATAATCAGAAATGTTTCCTGAGCAGCAAATCAGCATATTCAAATGATTTTTGAAGGATCTTGAGACCCTGAAGACTGGAGTAATGTTGCTGAAAATTCAGTTTTGAATAAAGCAGAGGAAAAAATGACATTTTAAATATATATTCAAACAGAAAACAGCTATTTTAAATTGCAACAATATTTCACATTATTATTATTATTTTTACTGTGTACCCTTCACCTTTGCACAGTAATGTACTTGTACTTGAGACAGGATTTTAAATTATTCACAGCTTATGTATTTAAAGTAAGTTCAATTGTGCAGTTATTAATTAGTGTAAAAACTTCTGCAGGAGTTTATTTTCAGATGCCGATGCGATATTGTCTTATAATGCAACGATATTCGATTTAAGTAAGGTTTAAATGCTTAAAAAGTGTATCTGTTGAAGTTACCTAAACTTATAGGTCAGTATTTGCTTACTGAATGTTGAAGCCAAAGAGATGTGAATGTGTAGTTACCCTTTGTTTCTCTGGGTCCACATATCTGATGCCAAAGTAATCCTTCTCCAGCAGGCTGTAGTGATTACACACATGATCCAAGATAAACTGTCCTTTAGTGTCTCTCTGGAGAGGAAAGAAAAATCAAATGAACAGAAATCAAAGTCATAAGCAAATCTGAATCAATTTCAGACAGGCCGTTACATCAGAGATTTGGGATCAAATTAAATAGTGAGCCAGTTCTTGTGAACATATCATCATATTCACTGTTGTCTGTATCATTTCATCAATTTACAACAATGACTAAATACAATAACATAAGGGACAATATATGACAAAAGTCAATGTCTTTTCTGTAATATTGGCTTATTTATTTACTTTTGTATTGTGCTGTATTCACTCATGACGCTCAAAACAACCATAAAGTGTAACCAGTGTAATCTGATCGATGAAGAAATGTTTTATTGATAGGTTATTTTATTGAACAGCACAAAAAGACTTACAGACTCTCAAGTTATCAATTTGAATCAGTCTGACAAATCATTCACTGAATTAACTCAATTAATCCATCTGAGCTATTACCAAATCAACATCTAAAATAATAATAATTAGTTACATTTATATAGTGCTTTTCTGGGTACTCAAAGTGCTTTTACTTTACATTTAAGGAGGAATCCAACACTTACATAGCATTCAGCATCATTTGCAGCATCCCCTGGGAATCGACCCACAACCTTTGTGCTGCCAACGCAATACCTACCACTGAGCCACAGCACTAACTGGGGAGAGGAGACATGTCATCCACCAAGTGTGCAGCATCCACCTGGATGATGCGAGGAGCCATATTGCAGGCATGATGGTCACAGGCTTACAGGGGGACTGGTGGAGGACCAGTGATGGCCATCATGTATGGGTAAGGACCTGATGGTCAGAGGACAGGAAATTTGGCCATGATGGATTTTTTGTAATGACCACAGAGAGTCAGGACCTCGGTTTAACGTCTCATGATCCGAAGGACGGCTTTTTACAGTATAGTGTCCCCGTCACTATACTGGGGCGTTAGGACCCACACACACCCCTGCTGACCTCACTAACACCTCTTCCAGCAGCAACCTAGTTTTCCCAGGAGGTCTCCCATCCAGGTACTGACCAGCTCAACCCTGTTTAGCTTCAGTGGGCAACCAGTCTTGAGCTGCAGGGTGATATGGCTGCTCAAATCGGACTCTCTCACTGAACCACAAGTCTTTGTTTTGAGCCCTTTCTGACTGACTCAAAATAAAGTAAGAATGTGTTGTGTTCTTAATGTTTGTAAAACTTAATTCAGTGTCATTACAGACTGTTGTTTTTTCTTCATAGGATAATATGTAAAATAAAATACATGTACTGTTTTTTTATAAATAGTAATTTAATTTTAATTAAAAAATTCCAAAATAAATTGAATTAAATCTTTAAAACGTTAAAAAAATACAGAAAATGACAACAGTGTTAATGAATGTTAAGGTCGTGTAGGGGTGGACAGCCATGATGCTGCACACTAGCGTTCAGTAAGTGATGATGGCTTTATGGTCTGATACAGGACAGTGTCTCTGCTCCACTGAGCAGCTCTGATGACCATCAGTGGTTTGACCTTGCTGTTATTACATGTGACGCAGGGTGCTATAGCCCACTCCTGATGTGTGAAACACATCTTGCTGAGAGCGAGGTCTCAATAGCACTACAGAGAGGCTGGGCTGGATGTCCTGCTCTCACAGTATATGAAGAAAAATATCAACATCATCTTTCTTAAAGCTGTATAATGAATACAGAACAAGTTTGGATTTTCTTTCTATCCTCAGAATGTAGATCAAGATCTACAGTGGACAGAATTAAGAGGAGATTTCTACTCTCATTGCTCGTCTCTTCTCTTACAATGATAGAAAAAATATTTTTGAATAGAAAGAACTACATTATACAACTGCATTAGTTAATAGTTTGCCAAAATACTAGGGTGGTATATCTAATCTATCTAAACACCTTAGCAATCGCATAGCACCACTCAGAACACCTTAGTGTAATAAGCACTTTAGCAAACAATTACAACACCCTAGAAACTACAAATAACACCCTATAATTGTAACTACACACCAACACCATAGAAACCACATATAAAACCCTACAATAGTGGCCTGTGATTGTTGGTGTGTTGCTATATTATTGTTGAGGTGTGAGTTTGTTGCCACTATTGTAGGGTGCTGTTTGGGGTTTCAAGGGTGTTGCTATGTGGTTGCTAAGGTGTTCTGAGTGATTGTTGGTGTGTTGCCACAATTTTACGGTGTTTTTTTTATAGTTTCTAGGGTGTTCTTATGCGATTGTTAAGGTGTACTGAGTGATTGTTGGTTTGTTGCCACTATTGTAGGGTGTAATTTGTGGTTTCTAAGGTGTTGCTATGTGGTTGCTAAGGTGTTCTGAGTGATTGTTGGTGTGTTGCCACTATTGTAGGGTGTTGTTTGTGGTTTCTAAGGTGTTGCTATGTGGTTGCTAAGGTGTTCTGAGTGATTGTTGGTGTGTTGCCACTATTGTAGGGTGTATTTGTGGTTTCTAAGGTGTTGCTATGTGGTTGCTAAGGTGTTCTGAGTGATTGTTGGTGTGTTGCCACTATTGTAGGGTGTTGTTTGTGGTTTTTAGGGTGTTGCTATGCGGTTGCTAAGGTGTTCTGAGTGATTGTTGGTGTGTTGCCACTATTGTAGGGTGTAATTTGTGTTTCTAAGGTGTTGCTATGTGGTTGCTAAGGTGTTTCTGAGTGATTTTGGTGTGTTGCCACTATGTAGGTGTAATTTTGTGGTTTAAGTGTTGCTATGTGGTTGCTAAGGTGTTCTGAGTGATGTTGGTGTGTTGCTCTATTGTAGGATGTTATTTTTGTGTTTTCTAAGGTGTTGCTATTGGTTGCTAAGGGTTCTGGGTGATAGTTGGTGTGTTGCCTCTATTTTACGGTGTTTTTTATAGTTTATAGGGTGTTCTTATGCGATTTTTAATGTGTACTGCCACTATTGTAGGGTGTTATTTGTGGTTTCTAAGGTGTTGCAATGTGGTTGCTAAGGTGTTCTGTGTCATTGTTGGTGTTTTGTCACTATTGCAGGGTAATATTTGTGGTTTCTAAGGTGTTGCTATGTGGTTGCTAAGGTGTTCTGAGTGATTGTTGTGTGTTGCCACTATTTTTTATGGAGTTTTTTATAGTTTCTAGGGTGTTCTTATGCGATTGTTAAGTGTACTGAGTGATTGTTGGTTTGTTGCCACTATTGTAGGGTGTTATTTGTGGTTTGCTAAGGTGTTGCTATGCGGTTGCTAAGGTGTTCTGAGTCATTGTTGGTGTGTTGCCACTATTGTAGGGTGTTGTTTGTGGTTTCTAAGGTGTTGCTATGCGGTTGCTAAGGTGTTCTGAGGGATTGTAGGTCTGTTGCCACTATTGCAGGGTGTTGTTTGTGGTTTTTAGGGTGTTGCTATGCGGTTGCTAAGGTGTTCTGAGTGATTGTTGGTGTGTTGCCACTATTGCAGGTTGTTGTTTGTGGTTTCTAGGGTGGATACTTTTTGGTTTGAACTATGCTTTTGGGAAACACAGAATACACTGTTTAAAAATGTTAAATGTTATGGTTTGCTTAAATGCTAATCCTATATACCACATGAGCGCTAATAATATTGATGCTTGCTTTAACAAACACATCTAATGAATGAGCATGCATGCATGATAGAGAGAGAGGCAGGATGGGGAGAGATGATTAATTATTAAGGAGTCTAACAAGATGGCGTGGAAGACAAGTTGAACACACAAAGCAACCACACTGCATTACTGCTCTTTCTTTAACTCTCCACCTTCCAAAATCCCTCCAAGATTCACTTAGTGTTAGCAATGCCTCTGTCAGGCGCTGAACAGTCTGAACAAACAGAGTTTAGGACCGTGAAAGCTATGCCCTAGATACAATGTTCAGTAATTAATACCCATGCCATATCAATTATGAGTGTGTCTCCCTTAGAACTAAACATCTAACGTTTGCTAATCCAGAGGTCACAAGGATCTGCTCACATCATTAAACAGAGGACATGGAACATGAGCAAACCAGGGAAGAGTGTAAAATTAATAAATCGAACTAGCAAAAAAAAGAAAAGACAAAGAAAATAGAAGATAATGGAAAAGGCAGATGTTAGCATTTTGCAGCATGCATACTTGTCTTATTTGAGCACCTGACCGTGTGTGAAAGACAAACCCTCGGTCGATTCCCATTAACCCCTCTTTTTCTCAGAATGGTTTAGTCTGTCCTTGGCCCAAAATGCATAGGAAGGATTGGTCAATGTTAAAGGCTTGGGGGTATGGTGACGCATATATATAGGCAATCTTACAGGACCTGCCTAATTCAGTATTCACTACATTTCTGCATTGCAACAAGAATGTACAGATTTTAAATAAACCTAATAAGTAAGGATGCTGTTCAAAAGTTCACACATGGAATAAAGTCTCATAGTCTGCCAACTCTTATGAGTATGATCACAAAAGAACACGGAAGATGTTTTGAGGAATGTTCCTGCTGTTTTTATCAATTAAATGAGAGTCAATGGGGTCCAAAAGATTCTAGCTCCAAAAATAAAAAGGACATAAAATAAGCATGAAATTAATCCATGTGGTTTAATCCAAGTCTTGGGTCACATTGGCAAATCATATAGTGATTTTTAAGGTCCATTGTCTATTATTAATAGTGAAGTATGAAGTACAGCTCACATAGAAATCACTTTCAAAGCAAGCAGCTTTCTGTTGGTCAATAAAGAGAATTCCGCTAGACCAATGCATTGCAAGATGAATTAATGATGCATTTATATAGCGCTTTATTGTGTATTGTTGTACACCCAAAGTGCTTTACAATCATGTGGGGGGGTCTCTGCTGAATTCCTGATCACATTCCTTTTCAGATGACTGCATTTCACCCAGATTTACTGTACATTTCTAAAGCAATTTGTATAGGATACATTGGAAACAGTTTTGGCTTGTTGTCCACTATAGAGGGGCTCAGAAAGGATATTCTATTTGAGCTCCAATTTAGCCCCTGGTCTACTACAGGTAATATACCAGGACTAGAAGGGAAGGAGGAGAAATGCAGAAAGAACTGATAATGAGAAAAGATAGGAGGCTGCTTTTATATCCTGGTATTAATTAGAAGATTAGATGGACGTACTCCTCCCAAAATTTTACCAAAAAGTACCAATATTTTAGTTTAATTACGTCCCTTAATCAATCACTTAATATGTATACAGAGGCCAAACATCAAACCTCATTGATTTTTGAATGCCGCGTGACTTTACGTCATGATGTCTTGGCACAAGCACCTAGTAATGCTACCATCTTGTCTTTTTTTTAGCTGGAAGCTTTTGGACACCGTTGACTTTTATGGCATGGACAGAAACGGTTATTAATTCTATTTTTTTTAATGAACTATTAATTTAATCATGCCCAATAACCTGTAAATGATTTAATAAGGAACATTCCTACCATCTGAGATAATCAAGCTTGAACTACCACCATGAATTACTTCTTAATAGACTTAATGTCTATTTTTTAATATTAGGGGCTATATTTAATATAAAAACTATATTTTTGTGATGCCAATTTCCCAGACATTTCACACTGCAGATTCTGAATCCATTTAACAGTGCTCTGTATTGTTGTGGATCTGACCCTGATGACCTGTGCAACATTTATGGCTATAACGGGAGCAATCTTGAAACCACAGAAGCATTTCTCTGTTCTCGCTCTAATCCCGGAGCACAGGAACGTGGATTATGCTGACAACAGGTCTGAAGTGCAACTAAGATGATGCCTTTGTCCAAGTCTTTCTTCTGTTACTGTCTATATCTCATGCTCAGTTCACAATTCAAAATCTAAACATATTCATTTCATCATCAGCTGCTTTGTGTTTTGAAGGCCAACGTGGACTAATGTATTTGATGATATTTTTCTTCTTTTCATGATTTATAACTTGATGTACTGTGAAACATAACCCTCCATGTGCCCTGATTTACATTACATTCAATTGCCATTTTTGATTATGCATGTAGACCTGCAGTCTGAATATGTCATCGGCTGTATGAATAATTGTGAGGTGACATTTGCCCTATTTCGCTTGCAATGCATAAAGCAATCCCTGCATCAGAAAATTGCCCTCTTATAAGTGCATGCAAATAAGGACAGCATGTGACTGTTTCAAACATGTTTTGATGTTCACTAAAAACAGTGTCATTAAGGATGTTAACTGTTAAAAATGTCAAGTTGAATACAGAAACTAATTTGTAAAAGAACATTTAGGAGGAAGTACAGATGCCAAAGTGAGTGACTCACTATTTCTAACTGATCCGCTGAGATGATGGGATCATTCAAGACAATTAAAGTCACGTCATGCTGGAAAATAGCCAAACGAGGCTCTATTTTAACTACCTTCAATGATTAAATTGAGAAATGTCATTGATTATTGATTAAACCTTGCATTTAAGAGTGAATGATCATTAATACTGCTTGTGAAGACAACAGGATGCTGGAAATGGCAAATGTGGTACTGTTGTTCTCATAATGAATGAATCTGTAACAATCACAATGGTTCGTGGCTGCATCATAAAACATTTAATCATTTTACTCTGACCGCTTGAGTGAATTTTCATGTTGTTTTCTGGGTTCCCTCATGAAAAAGAAGTACACTTTAGCATACTTTTAAAAAGAGGACTCGTTATGGAAATAATATACTTAAAAATATATACTTTATATTTTATGACACATGATTGAATGTTAATGTAAGTTTAAATAAAAACGTTCAACTTTTTTACCCACATTTTTATATTTAATTTCAAAAATACTTCTGTTGTCTGTGAAATATGGTTAAGTACTGATCTGCTCCGGAACAATCAAACAACCTTTAAAGTATACTGATCGAACAATCATTTATGGTAAACTAATATGCACACATTTAAATCTACATATACGCTGTAAATATATTTACTGTAAATGTAATATCAAAAGACACTACAGTTCATTATAACTGTTAAAACTAAAATGACATATCAAATTGTACAAGAACTTTGTGTGTTTTAGTATGTTATTTAACAAACTAAAACATGTAATTTAACATTTTTACACAGTGCACCAGCACTTATTCTTTGACCTTTAATTTTATGTGAAGTAAAAAAAGAATAGAATGTAGTTTCAACCAAAGCTGAAGTTAAGAAGGCCAGTTCAATATTTTATTGTCCCACATTTCTCCCATATTAAATGTGTTGAGCTGAATTGTAAAGGTACAAGCTCATGGCTCAGTAATTTGCATTTACATTTATAATTTAGCAGATGCTTTTATCCAAAGTGACTTACAATTGAGGAAATAATGAAAATATGCAGTAATGAGTGCATATTATTTCAATGGCTTTGCCATGTAAGAATCAAAGTATGTGATACAACAATATAATATTATACACATTAAGGCTACGAGTGCAAGAGTGCAAGAGTGTTCTGTTTGAACAGAAAAATAAATATTTAATATGATGTGTTTATATCTATCTATATATACTATCTACCAAACCACTTGTGGAATAAACAATATTAAAGCTTGAAATACTGAACATCAGGTGAATGGGCTGTTCTACGGAATGTTTTCATTCCAGCACAAGTGCTGTGAGTGACACATACAAGTGTGTATCAGTGTGTGTTTGTGTGTTTAACGGGTCATATATCCCCAATGGCCAAACATGCTGTTGTCTCTTAAAATATCTATCATCACACACCACACACTGTCACGGCACTGCCTCAGGCTAATGATGTACAAACAGAGCAGGAGGACACACACACAATCTAAATAAGAACATATCATAAACATTATTTTTTAAATACTATTTTATTATAAATAAAAAACGAATAAGATTACTATAGACTAAACCTACGTCTACCCCAAAAAAGCTTTTTTACCAATTTGTTTTATTAAAAAGATATATATATATTATGTATTAATCACTTTTTCAATATCCACAAAATTACATGTATCCCAAAAGAAATGTGTTTGAGCAAAAGAACAAGAACATCTTTACGGAGGACTGAAAAAAAAATCATTGTTGCACTCTAGACACAGACGTACACGCCGTCTCTGAAGAATATTCACTGCACATCACTGACAACATTCACCACCAGAGCAATGACGTCATTCATTTACACCCCTCCTCTCTCTCTCTCTCTCTCTCTCTCTCTCTCTCTCTCTCTCTCTCTCTTCTTATCACTCTTTTTCTTCTTCAGTCATTCTTGCAAAACAATCTCATCAAAGGACATGGAGGAGGAGGATAAGAATAGCATGAGAACTATTTATAGTCTCTCTTTCTGGCCCTCAGGACAGTTATTGATATAAAGAGGGAATGAGAGAGGATTAGAGATACATTTCTGCAGATGGGGTGATTTGCATTTGGTCTAATATAAGAATAGCAATGTTTAATCAATAATGACACCGCTGCATTTTTAAGAATAGCAAGAACAGAATTTTCAGCTTCTAAAGCTACAACACGCATCTTAATAACCCTTAGAAAAAATACTGTGGTGTTACCATGGTACAGGGATGGTATCAGATGGTAATGCCAAGGTACTTTGATATGTAATGAATACTTTATGATTACTTTTTTCATACTTCAAAAATCATTCAAAGGGCACCATGATATTTGGTAACATGGTAACACCATGGTACTTTCTTCTTAGTGAATCTATTTGGTCTAATGTAAATTTTTTATCTTCTTAAAAAATTCCTTTTCAGTTATTTTCTTTAAACTTTTCTAATGAAGGCCCAAGTACCCAAAATATGCCAGTCGAAGTAGTTTAAGTTCTCTAATCAACAAGTGTGTCTGCTTTATGTATACATGCACTATCAAGAAATGAAAAATATCTGATAATGATAAAATATTGTTTTTACAGTACCTTATACCACATTATGAAATAACTACCAAGGCATTTACATAGTATATAGTAATTTAAAGAACTGGCTATCAAATTCTGAAGTTCCAGACATTCAATGTTATGAAACATGTTGATTTCATATTTTATGTCAAATGTTCTGCATGGCTTGATTTTGTCGGGTTTTGTCCGCGTGAGGATTGTAAAGGCAGGAGCAGAGCGCAGCATCAGTAGCATATGAGTGATGCAGCAGCTACACTGAAGAGCATGATCTGCCTTAATAATGCATCAGCGATCTGTCCTTCAGACACTGAGAAGATACTCACTGAGCGCTGACACACACATGCACGCACACACACGCACAACGCACACACACACACACACACACACACACACACACACACACACACACACACACACACACACAATACGCACATGTTGGGTTTCCATGTTTTATGGGGACATCATAGCTATGGTTTTATACTGTACATGTGCTATTGCCCTACACCTACCCTACACCTAAACTTAGCACAATCTGCATTTTTAGATTTTCAAAAACTTTATCTGCATGATTTCTAAGCTTGTTTCCTCATGGGACAAAATATGTCCCCACATAAAGATTTACACTACCTTGTGGGGACATTTGGTCCCCAGGACTGATAAATACCACTCGCGCACACACCACAACACACACACACACACACACACACACACACACACACACAGAGACAAACACATACCCACGACACACACACACACACACACACACACACACACACACACACACACACGCACGACACACACAAGACAAACACACACACACAATACACACAGACACACAGACACACACACACACACGCACACGCGCACACACACACACACACACCACACACACAAACACACACACACAGACACACACAGACACACACACACACACACACACACACACGCGCACACACAGACACACACACAGACACACACACACACACACACACACACACGCACACACGCACAGCACACACACACACACTGCACGCACGCACACACACACACACACGTAAATGTGCAAATCTGTGCTGTTTTCTTTGGCAAAACTCGTTGTGGTTCTAGGGGGTTGTGAGTGGTTGCTAGGGCTTTCCGTGTGGTTGATAAGGTGTACTTTAACATGTTTTACAAGGTGTTTGAGTTCTGTAGTGATTTCTATATCACTATAGAAAAAGTGATTCTTAGCAAACACAAAAAAGACATATTGCAAGAGTTGCTATAATAAAATTATTTTTTATCATCAAAAATGCCTAATTTTTCAACCCACCTTGTATGTTTTTGTACAGTTCTTGAATGCACTAATCATGCCAAAGGCTCTATACAAAATTATTTATGTAATATTTTTTTTAATTATGTTCTTGTCATGCTCATTTTTAGGTCAAATTATTTTTGGCTCCAAAATCATATTTTGTAATAACATGACAGTCACACAATGCTGTTAAAGTGTATTTTTCTCTGTTCTTTAAGGCAGGGGTATTCAATCCTGCCCTGCACATTTTGTATAGGTGTGTTGAACTTGAAGCGGTGCTGTGCAGAATGATCAGTGTATGACATCACAGTACCGCGAGAGCGATTCAAACGCATAAGGATCAGTCTGTTCTATGGCTCTCGCGGTATTGTGATGTCATACAATGATCATTCTGCACAGCACTGCTTCAAGTTCAACACACCATATGTCTCCCTCATTAACCCTCTCCCTCATTAACACGATTATAAAAAGACATGAAAATGAGATGAAAGGGGAAATCATATATTTAAAATGTTGCTTT